>JACXSJ010001392.1:0-28101 GCA_014851325.1 Pentalonia nigronervosa
TGTGTGTGTGTGTGCGTATTATCGTGAAAATGGCAACTAATAAACCAGGTACTTCGGGTTTAGGCGTAAAACGAAGCTATCAATAAATCTATAAATTTAAATTTATATTTTATGGAAAGAAATAAATATTTTTTAAGGCACATTCTCAATTTTGTATTTATTGTTTGGCACAATATAGAAAAAGGTTGGCCACCCCTGCCCTAAAGTGTTCTGTTTTGTGTAAATTTGCCCAAATAGGTACTCCTCCGACCCAAAGGACTGGTCGTGCCAATCATCTTACAGTTAATGAAGCACACACGCAAAAGTACGAAACTGGTCACTGGTCGTATTATAATGATAATATTATCACGGTGTGAATAATTGTCATTGTCATTATATAGTACAACGTGCTTAAGATGTACGGCAGACGTCGTCGAATCGGAGCGTACGAGAGGAGTCGACTGTGTGGAGCTGCGCACATTAAACGATAATAATATTACAACAACAATTGTGAGTACTATAAAATATGTATACTGATAGGCTAACCTATATGTACACCCTCCTACAATGTTCCGAGCACGTCGTGATATAATATTGGGTATTATTGTTCAACTTTGAACGTGCGCGAGTTTATTCGAAAACCCTTGTCGGCATTTTTCATTTCGTATAATATCATAAAATAATATATTATATTTACGCGTAAGTACACCCGCGATTTCATCTTTTCGACAATACGCTGTGCACCTCGTGAAGATGACAAGTGTGCGCCGAGAGGAGACATCACTGCAATAATATATAACAACAGCAATAATAGTATATAACCACTAAAATGCGTGATGACGTGAATATATATATACATATTGTATTATATTATGCGCGCGTTTGCCGTCTATATATCGTATACGAGCGACGTATATATATCATATTTGCCGGCTTAAGTTGTTTGGCTATTATATTTCTCGCGCGTATACATAATATACGTAGGTAGGTACGTAATAAAATCTCGAATTCTTTTTTTATATTTATTTCCACCGTTTTTATTTTATATGTATATTTTGTTCCGACTTTTATCGTGTCCCCCTCGATTCGTCGACGTCGCCGCCACCTACCTATTTATTGCGTTTAAAGAAAATATATACATAAAATATAATATTATCATACACCTATTATATAAATGTTTATATAGGTAGGTGTGTATATAAGCTAACAACAATGCGAACTCTCGAAAGGGGTGAAAAAATCCGCGTATGCTTCCTCTTATCCTCGTGTATATATCATATATATATATATATATATATATATATATATATGATATGATATTGAATATGGGTTTAATGCTTGAAGTATATAATATATTGGTGGGAGTGAAAGAAAGCATCATGGGGCCAAAGGCGTAATGGGTACCGAGAAAGGTTCGAAAAAATCCCAGGAAAATTCGCTTGCTAATTTATTTAAATATAATTACGTAGACAGATCGACGAAAATCGTTACGTTGACGAGTTTTCGACTGTTAAAAAAATCTTATTGCTAAAGAAATTCCTTAACCTTCCCGTATTTTTCATCGGTTATTGCGGCCCGACTTCGACGATCCCTCTCATAACCTTCGCAGCGCCTTCTGCTGCAATGTAATATTTATTATTTTTATAAAATTTTACGTGTTCTTTAAATTTAAATTTTATAAAATATTTTTTAAATGCATGAACTTTGACATGAGTAACTTAAATATTTAGAAAATCACAACGAATAGTATATTGAGGTCGACCGATTCTTCGTCAATGACTACTCTAACGTTATTACGATGTCAAAACATCGGTTATGTACTTAGATACACTAAAGGTAACAGATTTCTAAAATCGATCGCACGATTACTTCACGATTGAAAATTATTTCTCGAAATGCGGTAAAACCATTTAAACGTTTACACGGCGTCATTCTGATAAAACTTTTATCCTTCTTCTTCGTCGGGTCTTATAACAATATATTATACTCGCATTGAACCGTATCGCCCTGACCGACGCTTTTATATTATTCTGTGTTGGGTAACCTATGTGTGTAGTATTCATCATAATCACTGAGGGAGCGTAAGAAATTACACGAAATGGTGGCGCGTTTATATACGCACTACCCTATACGTATTGTGATCGTAATGATATATTATTATTATTATTATTATATGATTAAAGTCTGTTTTCGTGTGCAGTGCACTGCGTGCGAGCGCGTAGTAGGTACCTATAATAATAATAATGATGATAATAATAATAATACAGAATAGAAATCGCGTACGACACATATACCGCAGCAATGTCGTTTATCTGCAGTATACGTCATAAAGGCCGGGCCGGGGATATATATTTTTGTGTTCTATAATAGTGTTATACGGTCCGGAACAATGCAACCGCCCGGGAAGACGGATATCAATCAAAAGGTTAGGTCATATATACACACACATAAATACCTATGTCCCATGTACGCTATAACACTTTTATTATGACATGAGCTCCTGATGCGGTATGTATGTGTATACAATAATAATAATAATAATAATAATCCGTACGGTGGGCCAGCCGACCATGTTATCGGTTACGGTTTTCTGAGACATTAAATGCGCGACACAATGCGTGTGTGCGACTTGAAACGAAAATATATATCGCCGAGTGAAAATATTTGTTGTCGTAAGCGCTTTTGATTTGTGATCCGAAGATAGCGTGTCCGACGACCTGGTTCGGAATATTACACGTGCCCCCCGAGTGCGAGATGCGTATATAATTGTTATACATTATTATTATTATTATTACTATACACACCGTAAATACACACATACCGTTTTTGGTCTCGACTCATGTAAATCACCGCCAAAATACCTTAGTTTTCCCACGATCATATTATATTATATTGCAGGAGACCTCTCGCTGTCACCGCAAACATGATCACCGCCACTGTATTCGATTATGGCGTAGATAGCCGATATTCGTATACTTAAGACGTGGTTTCAAAAAAAAAAACTTATCAATAGTAAAATAGTGCATTTTAGTAGAGTGTCGTGAGAAATAGTCGCTAAGAAGACTGATGGATTTTATGACATTATATTAATATAAGCATACCCTTTTATACTGCGTACTCTGACCAAACGGTACGTTTTTCCGCGTCGATTTTGTTTTTACCACATTATTTATGAATAAAATCCTTAAATATAATTAATATCCTTTTCCTTATTCCGTATTCCGTCCAGTGTTGATGTCGTATATTTTAAAATTCCATTAGGTGTGATGATATTTTATTATTGTTACCCATAAACACGATCACCCGCGTCTTTTCATAAGAATTTTTCTCACGTTCCGAAAGTGTACACGTATAATATTATTATTTTTGATAGATACCTATTCGATTGATTGCAATCGGTTCTGACAGCTTTGTATGAAACTCGTTTTATATTTTGGCGCGCGTGATACATAATATAACCATTATAATATATTATTATTAAGTTGGAAATGATAAAAGCAAAAAATGTACCTACATATAAGTACATCGTAAACAAAACTCTTATGAAAATACGTTATATTCTTTCATATTATTATGTTATAAAAAAAAAATAATAATAATAATATTTATTTCATCAAGTCCCTGACGGTTATAATTTTGTACTAAAAATCTGAATTGAGAAGATGGTACTAGTTAAAAAATAAAATATTAAGCACTCATATTGGTATATATATAAAAAAAATTAAAAACTTATCGGTCGACGACGAATTCCGAGTTAATATAATAATAATAATAATAATAACTAATAATGGTTTTCATTATTATTTTTTTTACGACTAAATGTTTATTTCTTACATTTCTTACAATTTTGAAGTTCGTGCCGTGATATGTTAAGTAGAATTTAATGTATTTTTAATGCAATTGTATATGCGATCAATTCATCTCGATTATGCGGCAACACTCTCTCTCTCTCTTTCTCTCTTTTTCTACCTATATATATATAATTATATTAAAAAGATGCACCGTGGTATGCGAACTGATAAATGATCCCTTTAAATGAATTAAAATTTACACCGATTTTTGTGATTAAAATATCAATACAAAATTACAATATTTTCAAAAACTATCTTGTTTATATTAGGTTAGCCGTTATATGCTTTTCCATACTAAACAACGCTAAAGAATAAACATTATAAATATTCAGAAAATATTACTACTGGCTAGGTTATTATTTCAATTGACTGAACCAAATTTCCAATGTTAATAATTAGTATTTGTCGCTTACAGAAAATAATGAATCCTAATTAAATTAATTTAAATATATAATAAGCATAATTATACTAGATTGTAAAAATGAATTATATTTTCTGTTTTTATTTTTCTATCACACACACATATAATATACATACCTTATATATATATATATATATATATATATATATTCATATGATTTCAATATTTAATACGCCTATTAATTTAATAGTTTTAAAAAATATGTATACAATTATGAGTTAAAATAACTCTAATGACACAATTTGAGTAATTAAAACATCTAGGACCAAATTTTAATCGAAATTTTCAAGCGTCATTACATTTTCTATTTCAAATTAGCCAACGTAGAATATCATGTTATAGACAATTTGAATAGCACGACAAAGTAAAAATTAACTATACACAATAAATGCAGAAATGTCCATTATATTGTACGAATATAATAATAGCAATAATTAATGAATCTTAAACTAAGTTAATTAAGTTTTTTTATATAATGTAAGGCATACCTACCTCTGGTTGTTTTTTAAAATGTTATATTAATTTTTTAGTACATACTTCAGAATGAATTAATCGTCCAACTGTGCTTCGTGGATATTTTAAGAAGTTTATACGCATATGCCCCGACGGTCCGATCATTGTATAGTTTGTGTAGTCAAAGAACGCAATGTCGACTTAACCCGTAAGCACATCAGATATTGCACTTAAAATATTATATAAAGTATTTCGTAAGTATACCTCTGTATGGCCATATCATATAAGTCGATTGTAGGTCTTAGGCCTAAGAAAACAAAACATTCGCTCAGTGATTGCTGTGTTTACTGCAAAAGTAATAACCGTTTGTCTATAATGCGCGTTCCTACTGAAGTGTATATCATTAACTATATTAATGTAGTAGACTCATACTTCCGAAGAATCCCAGGGATCCTCTAAATCAGACCCCCGAGTTCGAAGGATTTTCAGGGCATCTCATTTAACATTAGGAAATTTTGTTTGAAATTATGAATTATATATAAAAAAAAAATCTTCTAACTTTTGTCTTCTTGCAGATTACGTTATCACATTAAAATCTGCCTTAGTTTGAATTAGAGAACTAGAACCCAGCAGTATAAAATTTTCTGATACTCAATTCTAATACCTACTATATAAAATCTTGATTTTTGGCACGAAATACGATGCCCTCAAGGCAAAAACGCCACTGACTATAATCGCGGAGATAATTAATAACTATACATTTTAACATCATTTTTTTTTAAATTCTTGTATTGGCTGTAGCATTAAAAGACATGTACCGGTTTTAGAAAAGACACATCTATGCACATTTAACGACGAGTATTACATGTATTATTCATGAATTATTTACTATTTTAAAACTATTTTGTAAGTGAAGGTTTCATATAATTTGTATTGTTATGTACGTAAGTACCTATATTTATCAGACGGCCACGATCCCAGGTTTTCCTCGGAACTCGTAACTCAAAATTGAACGCCGCTGACTGAGTAAGGTTTTACTTATTCAAACCTTTATAGTACTTATCCCTACAGTGTACAGCAAGAGAGTGTTGTCAGTCTGCCTTTTGGAGATTGCGGTCAGGAAGATCTCTTTTCCGATCACCCTGAGAATACATGTCTTGGATCTGTCGACAGTCGGGTAAACGCGTATGTGCAAATAGGGGGGGGGGGGAGGGAGGACTTGACCTCTCCAATTATTGGCCAAGTCCCCACACAGTTTAAAAGCTAATAATTATATAGTACTTATTGTTATGTTCTGTGGTACTAAACATGTTATAGTGAGGTGCTTGAGTCCTCCCCCCAACAAGGTCGCGCCTATGGGCAAACGTTATGAATGCTTGTATGACGTGCTGCGACACACTCTAATAATATACGTCCAGTATAACATAGGATATATAGGTGTACCGCGGTATACGACTCAAAGGGTTGATAGACGCTCGCAGGGTCGTAGCTGGTGGTGCCTATACAACACGACATACGTGTTCAATAATAATATTACCGCGTTGATCAAACAAGTCGGCGGCGGCGGCGGCGGCGAGAAACGCACACGAAACGACAATATTATTATTATCGTTACATTTTAACCGGCCGCCGCGGTTAAAAGACTACTACTACTAAAAACACACACACTGCACGTGTGGCGTCGGAGCCCGTCTGGTAGTCGCGAGCGGCGGCGGCGGCGCTCTTTCGGGGCCACCACAAAGGGCTGTGTATACCTACCATCACGTGTACATGCGTACGACATAATTTACGCACGCTGTGACAAAGAGCGCGACGGCACTATAATATTATGCTCGCGACCGTCTGACGCCGGATTATCTCCGGTCCCAATAATAATTATATATTGCCAAATGGGTTTTTAACAGCCTTCCCGTTTTTTTTTTCCCCCCCCCGGTATGTGTTTTGTTTCTTTTTTCCGACGTCGTTCACCCTCTTTCCCGTCGACGACGACAACCCGATCGTCAACGACAGTTCGGCTGCATTAAACGCGCTCATCTCCGGCCACAGACTCCGCCGCCGCAACACCAGAAAGACACGACACACAAACACTGCAACATACAACCGACATTACCGCGACAAATGTCGCACGTCGAGTCGTTTTTAACCGCTTAAGTAATAATAATAATATCTAAAAAAATCATTGTGTGTGTGTGCTTTTTTCAACGGAAACGTCGGACGCGGAAAAGAGGATATTATAATTATAATAATATACCGACGGCGGCTATGAGATATAATATTGTATTACGAGCAGAAATATAATATTATTATGAGTGCAGTGGAGTTGACGGTGGACGAATGCTGTATTAGCACAGATTAATGAAAATAATAATTTTCATATGATCTGTGATATAAGAGTTGTAGACTTTACATTGTTACGCCATCGGAATAGGTTTACCGCGTCATCAGGTTTATGCGTGATAATATTGTGTACAGTAATTTTATGTCTGTCTTTTACATAAATCGTTCCAAACTCGAACAGACGGTCGTTAAACAATAACGACAATAACAATTATTATTATTATTGCTTAAAATAATATTGTATAATAATAATTAGTATACCTACTTATAGTGGTTACTATTATTGGTCCAGTGTATATATTTGAAACATATCACCTTAAATTCGCTTCATACCATATAATTCATATCTATACGACTATACATATAACATGACAAATACACGCGTACAAAATGTTATAATGCTTTTTTAAGCTATTTTTGTTTTTTTTTTTTTGAAATACATTTTTTTTTTTTACAAAATGTATTCTAATAATAGTATTTAAACGTATGTATATTTTTAATTAAAGTTAAGAGTTTTAATTTTTAACTAGCTTTAACCTTTAGTAATAAGTAATCATACTAGCGACTAATATAAAACTATAGCAATTAAACCTAAAGTAATATGTGTTAATAGATTTTTTTATTAATTTTTAGTGCCTACATTTTTTTTTAGGGTTTTTGTTGCTTTTTTAAGATTTATAGTGTATCTCCCCATCTTAAGTGCTTTATTTATAGTTTTCAAGAAGTACCTTTAATTATAATGCATCATAGGATTCATGAAAAACGATTTTTAGTGCATAATTAATTCTTAATTAACGTTTAGGATTGAGTTTTTTAATTTAAAAGCTCTGAATAATGTCAAAATTCGTAGTTATAATGTAATGTGAAATGTTATCTGATGTGGAATAATGTACACTGTGCAGTATATTATTTATATAGGCGTACATTCAATATTCAATATACATTATATTATGTTTTCATAAAATTAAGTTATAACATTTACATTTTGGGAAACAATACGATTTATCGTGGAAGTGATTGCTCTTGATATTTAAATAGTTTTTCAAAATCACAAAATATTTAAACGGTTCACGCGTAGTGCCCTTCGATTTTTAATGGATATATTATAATTATTTCAGTTTTTAATTAAAAATATAAAATTTCTAAAAATGTAAAGTAATAATCAAAGCTCATCAACACTAATTTTAAATGAAAATAATTGTAAGGAATAAAACTACTAGAAAGTAGCAAATGAAGTTGACGACGACATTTTCGAAAACTATAAATAGTGTATAAGCAGAAAGGTAAGTACATATTATTATACATTCATACCGTTCGAATTAAATCAACTGTAATTATTAATACGAAATTTAAATTTACTATAACGTGCCATTTAAATAAGTAATAAAAAAAAAATAAATATTTTAATTTTTATTTATTTCTTATGGAAATAAATACTAACGTGATAGTGATACAAGATATAAAGAAAAAAGAAATCACTAACGTGAGTCCATACCTACTTAAGTATGCAAATATTTAATTTGGGTTTTGATTATTGATTATTCGAGTATATTATATTATAATATTATTATACAGTATACAGACCTACAACGTCGATACGGTTATGATGTTGTTAATCTCCATATCGTATAATAATAATTATTATTATTAATGTTCAATAATAATTATTACCGATTGGCATGAAATCGGTTTCGTCGACTTGTTTTTTAGAATATTATTAATAATAGATATAATAACTGACACGTACACGCTTAGCAAATCAGGTACCTAATCTAAATATGAATAATACCTACGATTGTTTTAACTTATAATTATTATACTGCGTTTTCAATCGTAAATACACATATTATTATTCATTAATTATACATTATATTAATGTGTGTACAATACTATTATTTTATTGTGTAAATATTATTTTCATTCCATACTAATTCCGTATTTCTTGCATTTGTTCGTTCACCTATTACAAAATATTCAATTATTTAAATTATCTATTAATAATCAACTATATTATTACAATATAATAATATGTAATAACCGGTATGCTTACGCCTTATGTTTTCGTTCAATTATACGCATAAAAAAGTAAACCATTGAAAATTACAGAATGTACTGTTACCAATAATACATTGAATATAAACCAATTTTGACCAAATAAAAAGTTAAGTTGGCCAAATACGATTGTAATCGGCGTACTACCTAGCGCAGGTGGATTTGCAATTGTAACCGTATAATATCAAAATCGATTACACGCAATGCCTTTGAATAAGAGTTGATTTTGAAAATACGTGTTTTTTTTTCAAGTTATTAAAAATAATAATTATTATTATTTATAATAACATATTAATACGTTTTTTATAAATAGATAATAATATTTTATTTCTAAAATTACTTAGTCACGAATGAATATAGGTTAGAGCCTGCAGCAATAAATTGTCTGGGCAATACATTATCATAACTATCATTGTGAGAATAATGTCGAATTGAAATTATTTCACGTATGAAATATAAATCTTCAAAATCGATATTATAGGTACCATATTAGATTACTTTAGGCTATTCATTAATAACTATCGATGTACACTTGCAATGCTTAAAATGGTACAAATTTGAAATTATTATGTTCAACTATCGACTGAGTGGTGCGAATCGCATGACTACTTTAATGTTCATATTTAGGTACGAACATAATAATATAATATTACTACCAACTGCCGTTTGGCACCGGACGCCACAAGTCTCTCGCCCCTACTTCTTGAGGTCATAAAAAATTAGCCATGGCAATAAACGTGTTCTATTGTTTGACACGCGATATTTTAATATTTTAAGCAGAAGTCCTGGAAATCTACATTTGGGTTGTGATGTCCAATCGGTTGTCATTTTATTATACCACACGATAGCATAATATAAATACGATTTAAACCTCTGCACAATACTGTATAGCAGGGGTCTCCAAACTACGGCCCGCGGGCCACATCCAGCCCGTGAACAAATTTTCATCGGCCCGCCAAATGACGGTAAATAATCTAAAAATATGTATGTAATTTTGATCAAAAAATAGTTTCTGAACTTAAAATTCAATTACAACATCGTTTTTCTGACCTTAGCGTCAAATCTGAAGGAATCAGTATTTTTCAGAATCCGTTTAGTTGTGATATTGAGAAGTTGCCTAGCACCCTCTACAAATGGAAACGATTGATTTGCAATGTAATGATGCATTAAGAACCAAATATAGTGAAGAGACTTTGGTTGATTTTTATAAATTTCTCCCAGATACTCAATATCCAAATTTAAAATAATTTACAATTAAATATATATATCTATATTTACTACTACTTATTTGTGCGAACAAACCTTTACTAAATTGAAATACGTAAAATCGAAATATAGATCACCCATGTCTGACAAACATTTGGAATCAATTTTGAAAATTGGAACAAGTAACCCAGAACCTGAATTTGATAAAATATTGGCAAAAAAACATCAATTTTATGCTTCTCATTAATAAAAATATATTATTAAAATTAAGTATATTTAAGTAGGCATATTGTAAGAATTAATTTTTAAATATTTAAAATTATATATATTTCTACAAAATTAAAAATTATATGTGTTCATACATTTTGGCCCGTTAAGAGCATTTTTATTTTATGTGGCCCTTGAATAAAAATGTTTGGAAACCCCTGCTGTATAGTATATAACAGTTTTAAATTATTAGTCTGGTATAGTGCAACTACCATACGTTAACATGTATCTGACTTGCCTCAAATATGAGCACAGAATTGTATTACACACACATTTCAAAAAAAAAAGTAAATCGTTTTGTTATACAACAGCACGTATCGAGTGTAACTCGTCAGGACACATAGTAATAAATGTGTTATTCGAGATCAATGTTAAATCATTGGTACGATGAAAAACGATTCTGATCGAAGACTTTTTGTTAGCCTATATATCTCTAAGAATATTTTATCATATATATTTATATTGTAATTAGTAATTTATTTTTCTTTTAGCAATATGGTAAATGGGACTAATTTTAGCAAAAACAAATCACAAAGATTATATGATAATAAATCATTAAAATATTATTTCATATAATATTACTAACATTTATTAAGTCAGTTCCGCAGAACGGTTCAACGACGTAAATATCGTTTTGTGATATAAAAAGCTTGAAATTAATCAAAATATTTTGAAAATTTCATTGTATCTTGTTTATAATAATATATGTAGTTTAAAAAAAGTTTCAGTCCCTGCGAATAATATCGTTTGAGTTACAACAAAATAATTAAAATTGTAATTTTTCGGTTAAAAATCCAATTTTAACAATAAATTATGCATTTATATTTTTGATGTTTAAGTTATTGTAAGAGTTGTAAACGCTGTACGTACGAAAATATATTATTTAAAAAAATATATTATTTAATTTATACTTACAGCGAAATAATTTTTCAAATTTTCGTAAGTATGACGTATTTTGAAAATAGCTTGATTTTAGAAGCACTAATTTTTTTTTAAAAACTCCGTATAAAATGCAATTAAAAAAAGAATATTGACGTCTTATTTAGCCCGTATATGTTTACGGAATAAGTGTTTCAAAGTTGTATTTTCTGCACTGATATCGCGTCGACGAACACAATATTATTATGATAATATGTCGTGTCAATGTGAATATAGGTAAGTACTAGGGCTCGGAAGTTGATGCATTTTGCATTTTTTTTTTAAACGATGGTCTCCTGGCCAGAAATATGTTTCATAAGTATCTGAAGCTGAATAACTAATTTTTATGTTGCATTTTTTAGTGTTTATTACTTTTTAAGTCATTTTTTGACATTTTTTAGGTCATTTCCCACATTTTTAGTCATTTTTACTGATTTCACACTAGTCATTTCGTTCTTATCGTTTCTTGTCGACCATTATGCCGATAACTTAAAACTTGGAAATGACCATGGACTAAAATTAGTATCTTTCCGCCGATTATAGTTGTCGTCGTTGTCTTGTTATAGTGAATAATATTATACCTAAATTTTATTATTTTTTCTCAATATTTTCGAAATGCGGAAAATTAATACGTCAGTTAGTGCTCATCTATATGCATTTGTGTCGGTATTTTGAAATTTGTAAGCTTTGATAAATTTATTTAGAATTTTATAGCAAAATAGAGTAAAATATTTATAAAAATGTATTTTTATTAATTTAAAACAAATATTTGTAATTTTTTTAGGCCATTTTTAAAGACATTGTTTGTTATTTTTATGTCATATTTGCATTTTTTTAGGTGATTTATTAATGTTTTTAAGGTCATCAACTTCCAAGCCCTAATAACGAATAATTATTATCATTCAATGCGCTACGTCATGATCACGTTATATTATATTTTATATAAATAATTTTCCGGTCACAGTGTTTGTTATTGAACGTCTTCAAAATAGCTTGGCCGATTTTCATGAAATTTTTTGTGAATATTTGGTAGATCTGAGAATAGGTTATAGGTTATTTTTTAAATCAAAATTTGCATTTTAAAGAGATGCTCCCACAAGGATTTTGAGATTTACGATGGAAATATTTGTTTATAAATGGTTACCATTGGTTACAACTTATCTTAATACTTATATATAAAAAATTCTTATAATCTATAGTTGTATATCCAATAGTAACTATTAATAAATAAAAATTACTAATATAATCTGCATGTTGTAATAGTAATAGTGGAAAAAAATTATAGAAATTAATATTTTATTTTGTGTATAAAATATAATTGCCATTGGTTAATCCGACAGATGTGGTAAACACATGCATTAAGTCGTCGTGTTTATGGACTCGAAATAATAAATTATATCATATGAGAGTAAATATATATTGTCATTTTTTTAAGGACAAATTTAAGATTGCCGTTGATTAAAGTTAATACATCTATATATATATATATATATATATGAAAATAAATGTTTTTCTGTATGTCCTTAATGCACTCCTAGAATATTCATTCGATCGCCATGAAACATTTGGAAGTTGAGTACACTTCTGCGAAGGTTTTTGACATATAACATCTTATCCTATGTACAAATTTACGCTAAAAATTCCGGGAGAACTGAAAGTGCTATTTTTGATGGGTTATATGTACGTATAATCTCTGTTTATTTATAAAATTGTCAATGGTTACATATTTTATAACTATTATAATTAGTAGAAATATGACATATACATATTTTTACAAATAAATTTATAAAAAAAAAAACAAATCTTTGTCACGGCCAACCGTCGCAATGTTTTTCATGTGACTACCTAATTCTGATTTCACTCACTTACGCACCTCATGGGGCCCACAATCCACCGCGGGTGGATTACCTACCTGATAATTTACTGTTCATATATTGTCCACCACGATCTAAAGTAGTGGATTACTTACCTAGGTGCTTTAAATGCATGCAAATCACTTGAGATTAATCTTAACATAATATTTGGCTCGGGCAACGCTGGGCGGGACAGCTAGTTATATATATATATTTATATCCGATTAATATCTCTCGACATTCTCAACCAAACGTGTACATACCACAGCATAATATATACATCACCGCATGCATATTATACATAGACACTGCACGAACTGCACACGATGAGAATAATGTATAATGTACGAGTATATTATGTAATACGTATATTATAATACGACCCACGCCATGCCAGGGGTGGCCAGTTGTAGGTATATATTCGTGAAAAATAAATATAAAAGCGCTTACTAAGTCGTGAATGCCGTTTTTACTATTATAAAGACCACGCGTCACCGGTCGCCCCTTCTATATGAGAACAACACAAATCGATTTAATCGTTTACGCGATGTGCACGGGACGAATAATGTTTTTATTCATGCACTCGAGTCGGGCAGGAGGTTTGTCTTTTCGACCACCCTTGTCCGCGCTGTGTATCTACGCGCACCGTGGCAGTAATGATATTATAATAAACGAAAACAACGACATGCCAACGCGATTGTTAAATTACGTATACAAAAAAACCTAAGTACGTATACTGCTATACGAAATGCTTGAATTGGAGGTTGGGGTATTCCATCTTTTTTAAAAATATTTTAGAGTACCCTTCTAAATATATTCTAATTAGTATAAAACTTAAATTTTCAGGTACGCAATTTTTTTTTTGCACCCCCTTTTATTTTTTCCAATTCAAGCCTTGGCTATACGTATATATTATACATAAGTATAATCGTTGTACACTGCAGTAATGCCGAAACAAAGGGGAGGAGTAGTTGCCTTCCTTGTATAACATATAGAAGTGCCAAACAGACGATTTCTCCCAACCCCGTTCGCTCAAAAAAAATGTAGATACAACATTATGAATATAGGTACAAAACCGAATATTTATATATTTACATTATTTGTAAATACTCCCTCGCTCTCCCCCACCCCACCGTGTCAAAAATGACTCTTGCACCTCTGCAAGTTGCACACGATATAATACAAGACGCGACCGGCTCGAAAAAAAAGAATACGCGTGTGCGTCTTGATTACGAAACACCGCCCAAGGTGTCGGGAAGCTGCGGTGGAGTGTGGTGTGTGTGAAGGGGTGGTCTCGCCAAACGTCATAATATGAGTAAGGGTTGTCGATATACCTATATCATGTATGACAAAAGCCTCGGCGGGGTTCACCCCTCCACCCGGTCTCAATCAAAGCTCGTATTTAGTCGTATTATCACAACTTCCGATGTGCGGCTGTGCCGTCAGTATCGTCTGCGGCAGTTTGTTATTGTTCGGACCACGACTATAATACGTCATCAAATACGCGCGCGAGTGCGACGAACGCCGCCAAATAATAATTACACGACACTATTGCAGATAACAATATCGTAATAATACAACGCGCGTTTTATTCGTGCTACCGCGTGCATGGTTACTCCATGGTTGTTTACCCCATGGTCACGCGTACGGCAATAATGCAGCACAATCGAACACACGTGCGTACGGCGTAATGCATACCGCGGAACCGGATGACCTGATCCGTTTTTATATTATATGTGTGTAACGTTTTTTTAGTCATGGATTTCGTATCCGGCGCGTCGTTTTTTCGATTCGTGTCCGTCGTCCGTCAGACGTTTATCTCGGACGATTTCGAGACCGGTCCATATACATAATATATTATTATTTAAATAGATGCCTATTTGCGTTTTGAGAACCGATCAGGAGGGCCCTCCGTGACATCATGTACAATGACATCGTGTTCATTTGTATGTCACCCCAGACTCCAAATTTCTGTTAAAAAATTCAGAAATTCGGGTTTTTGCGTGTTGTGACTACCTAAATGGCATAAAATTAAGCAAAAAAATAAAGTCTCATCAGTAATTTATTTTACCGACAACCACTTGAAGATTTCCTTCGAGGCTCATCTTTGGGGGACTGCTATCACTTATTTATAGATATCATTATGAATTGACCATACATTTCACGACTATAGCATATTATACACATGTGTAATATACGCATGAACGCAATTTGGGTGGAGGGGGGAGGAGGCTGGCACAATAACACCTTTAATTTTTAAATCGATATCATCAATTATTATCAATATAACTAGTGTACTGTGCTGCAAAGCGTTGTCTTTATTGTAATATATATATATATATATATATGCGACTGTTGAACGATGAAGGGTTGAAGTTGACCGTTGTGAAATCCACGAGCACAAGAGTATAAGACTATCTGAAAAAGTACGGAGTTTTTAGCAACCCCAGCTTTTTCAACGAAATTGCACTTCAGTATTATTAATTATTACATATGTTTGTAAGATAATAAGTACAAAACGTTGTTTAACGATCGCGAAGACGTGCGACCAGTAGCATAGTATTATGAACACTGCGTAATCGTACACTACGACACTTTACTGCGTTAATCGCGATGGCGATAAAAATAATAATAATAATAATATCGTTCTTACATAATACAATAAATATTTCATGTTATACGCACTTCGTTTACCGCCTTTCGACAGCTACAGGTAACCCGCGCACCACCACCTCCGCCACCGCTTCCGTAAGTCGTGTTTACAATATACAACATTACATACACACACACACACACATACGCGCGCGCGTATACAAGTACTTATATATTATAATAACGTTGGTATATTTACATTCGGGATTATACAGTATACCTATGTATGCTTGCAAGCCGGTACTTATATACTGACGACATAATATCGCGTATACATATAAAAAAATGTTATGGGCATTATAATATTATTACACAGGTACGTCGCGATAATAATATTATAATACGTGCAGTGTCTGGTACCTACGTGAAATAATTATACGACCGTTGGTGTATGCATTTTTTTGCAGTTTTTTGTGCGATTGTTTCGCGCACAACAATGGTCGCGAACGCGCGCCGCACACGCCAATATCGTTGTGCAGGTTATAATGCGGAGCATTATTCATTACGCGCGACTTAAACGTAAACATAATAATAATATACATTATTTCAAATGTGTGTGTGTGTGTGTGTGTGTGTGTGTGTACCTCTCTACAATACCTCTGACCAGGCGCAAGGCAGCGTCGTATGGTCGGACTGCAGCTATACAGACCAAAAAAAGACGTTCAAATGGATGGATTGAGAAATGAAAAAAATTGTATGGAATTTTGTTCACTTATGATAGTTATTTGGTATTTTTTCGCGATGTAGTAAATAACGTAAATATGTAATTTCATTCAATATTTGATAAAATTATAATTGTATAGTGATGTCAATATAATATTATGTGTTTTAAATAGGTAGGTGTTGTCCGTGTGCCGAGGAATTCGATAATATGAATTGAGTTTATTTAGTGCCACTCTTAACATTGTTATTCTATTAACGGCATTCGATACATTATTTGAACAATATAATAACGAAAATTCTGTCATGGTGCATTCTAGAACTTTTAACATTTTAGGTACATTTTTTTGTTTTTATATAGTAGATAATATTATATTCCGAAACCTTTGCACAAAGAAGAAAAATGTTTTCGAAAATTGAATTGTATTTCATTTTTAAATGTTAATTAACTTTTTCTGTAGTATTTTTTTACAATTACAACTCACACGTATAATTATTTCGTGAACAATTTTGTAATATTTTAAAATATTTTTTGGAATAACTTAACATTAACTGAAATTTTCTATACGTTTCTTAATATGCACAATTTACACATTATAATAAATTACCTATATCCCGTACAGGGTGCCAAAGATTTATGCAAGTACAGACATAAGCTCACTTTAGTGGAATTTACGACTCAATCTACACACACAAATCCGGTTTACCAGATACCTGTAGCACGCGTACATTATACAAACTGAAGGTAAATATTAGTGAATTAACAAAAAGACAATTTTTATTACCCTATTCAGAAACAACTAACGATTCTATAATATAATAACTCGATATTAAAGTTTTACAATTACTTCGATGATTAGCTGATCAATTATAATTGCTGTTTTCCAATTTAAAACAGATATACCTATAGTAAGAATGTTAATATTTCATTAACGTGTTTTCATCTTAGGGTGATGGTTTTTACGGAAAGTCAAAGAAGAGTCATTTTGCGGCGAATAAATGACATTCCGTCACAATGTGTCCAATCGTAGTGCTGCTTGGATATTTCAATAGATAAATTCTAATATATTATATTACTAGCTGATCCCGCGCACTTCGTTACCCATTAAAAAAATTAATAATTCCGATTTTATATGAATAATATGTTTTATTTTACAATATAATGGTTAAAATATAGTATGTAATATCATTACAATAATATTCAATTTATTTTGAATCTTTATATAATTTTTATCGAGAAAAGACTAGCTGTCCGGCGTTGCCTGAGCCAAAGATTAAGTTAAGATTAACTTGAAGTAATTTACATGCAACTAAACCACCTAGGTAGGCAATCCACTGCATTAGATCACGGACAATATGTGAGTAATAAATTATCAGGTAAGCAATTTACCTGCGGGATTAGGTAGGTACATGAAAAACATTGTGACGGTTACCGTGCCAAAGATTTGTTTTTTTTCTATAAATTTATTTGCAAAAATGTGTATATGATATATTCTTACTAATTAAAATAGTTATAAACTATATAACTATTGACAACCTTATAAATAAACAGAGATTGGTTACCAATAGCAACCATTTATAAACAAATATTTCTATCGTAAATCTCAAAATCCCTGTGTGAACACCTCCTGGGGTTGAACCTCTACCTTTTTAAACTAGCCTATCTTCTTCCCAGTTTTCTAAAAAATCTCTATCCAAATTTAATCGCAATCGATTGAACGATTTGGGAATGCATAAAGGACAAACAGACAGACAGAAAGACATTAGTTTATATATATATTATACGTATAGAGATAATACGAGGCCGCTCTTATAATATAATACTATTATGTATACATTATTATATATCACAAGTGTGCGCTCAGGATAATTAAGGTTGACTTGACTAGTCCGAGAACTTTATTTTATTTCGGTGTATACAATTATATACGGATAGTAAATATGATGTGTATAATAAAAAAGTGTATTGTACATGTTATGGATATACGAGTATATACTATGTTAACCATTAACATTTGATTTTAAAAAAAATATACCAATTATAAATTATATGATATCTCATATACGTATATATCAATCGTTGGTGACAACTTTACTTTTGTGGTTTCATAATGATTGTAAATTTGTTAATACTATTAAAGTTCATTTTTTTATGTGATATATTTCCTTGACTATATACGTGATCAGCTTATGTAGTTAACGTGTTGTTTGGTGGTAAATGTGGTTAAACAAATGTCTTCACTCCCCCCTCCAAATAGTAGTTGCCACAGAATATTAAAAAGTGTCAATTATTTATATCATTATATATACATGACCAGGACGATGACTGATAGTATCCGCACACTCTTATATTTGAGTATACCACGCGTTGTGTCATAAAATATTAAGTATTATGAAGACTAAAGACACAAACAACAATAAAATATATGATATCATCTGATGGCAATACATTTACATTTTATGCATTTTTATTACATTTTTTACATTTTATTACATTTTAATGTGATAGCCGAATAATATAATTAATATACGAGATAAAAATGTAAATAAAAAATTACTAAATAACAATATTATTGTAAAACGAATGCATCTAGTTGCAACAACACAACGGTGCGGGTAACATTCACCCTGGTTAATCGTATAGTTCCAGTTAACGACAAAAAGTATCAAACTGTCGTTACATATTATTCGGTGGCCGTTCATACAGTGCGAAAAAGGTCACAGACTCGGAAGCTGCGAAGACGACGACGACGGCGGCGGCGGAGGCGGCGGAGACGGCTGCGGCGTTTGGAACAATGACCGAAATTAGCAAAATATAATAATATATTATACCATATACGGCGGCCCCGTTTTTTTTTTCTGCATGCAGTCGTAAAACATCACAAGCGTTTCACACGAGGATATTATTTCTGGTCGCGGAGCTTTCGTGTGTGTATTATTGTTTTTATTCTCGTACGCGCGTGCATGTGTGTGTGTGTGTGTGTGTGTGTAGTTGTTTTAAACGGAGGGTGGCGAAAATAAAATCCGGATTAGCTAACAGCGTTAGACTCGGGCGGCGGGCGAGAGGGCGAGAGGAAAAAAATAATAATATAACCACTCTATATATAACGCACACACGGACGACCCCTTTGCAGCGAGCAGTATAGTAGTTATCCCCGTGGCCGCCGTACATATTATATACACATACATATAACAATATGAGCAAACAGTGACTTGTGGCATATTGTTTATTGGATAACATTACACTCGCGGGATCCTGTGTGTGCCACCGCCGCCGCCGCCGTTTTCGGTAGGGATGGGGTACATAATATACAATAATGCGTATAAACGGACCACCGCCGCCGCCGCCGCCACCTCGCACACACTCCATTTAAAGACCCTCCGCACATATATATGAAATGCGATTATGGTTGTTTGACTTTTTAAATGGTGTTTGTATTTATTATTATTTTTTTTTTTCGTATATCGTTCCCGAGGGCTCTCCGTTTTTGTGTGAACCACCGGCATTTCGGAAACGGAAACGGACACCTGCCCTTTAATATATTGTTGTTTATATTAAGCGGCGTCGGTGGCGGTGGCGGCGGCAGCGGGATGGAAATCCAAAGGAAAAAAAAATTCGTAAACGGCAATCGTGGACGTCTCTTTTATATACCTATGTGTATTGTATACACAGAAGACGGCTATTACAGAGATGCAAACACACTCGGTGACAGATGTACATTCGAATTATTGTTATTGTTTGTACTACATCGAGTAGGTATATATGCGTACAATATATAATGTACTTATGTACCTACCTATATAATATATCATATAATTCACTATACGCCGGTAACTCGACGCAAATCGCTCATCATTCTCGAACGTTTTGCGCTGCATAAAACTATTTTGTTTGATAACTTACAGCTTAGGTACGTGCAGCAATTATCTTTTAATTTCAGCGAATTCTTCGAATATAAGTTAATTATTATTGTTCTCCTCGACTTAAAAAATAATATTATCTTCTATATGGTGAGACCACGGTGTCGTTCTAACGCGACGATCGAGTGTCTCGATTGGTAAACGAGACTTTTTTGATGCCATTATCTATATATATATATCCTAACAAACGTCACAGGTTTCAATAAACGACGTCGTTCTTTACCTCTGTAGACCTGTGGTTCCCAAACTTATTTTATATGCCATTGACTTCTAAAAATCATGGCACACTTTCGATAAATATTATGTACTCCACTATAAGAACATAAGTACACTAATATGCGTTCTGGAAAAACAAACGGTGCACACCAAACTAACATTAAAAATTAAAATGATCGCAGTAAAATATTGAAATATATGTTTGTACTTTTGTTTTATAGTCAACTCTTGATAACTAGAAAAAAAATTTTCGAACGATTAAATTTTAGACATCAATAACCAATTTAGTGTTAGTGCATTTGGAGTATAACTTTTTATATTCGTGATGCATGGTTCGAGTTACCGAGAATCGACTAAAGTATTATTTCTTTACAATAAAAACGTTATATCTAGAAGTAAGATTAATTTTTTTTTTTTTAAAATTCTTTTAAATAATATTTTTTATGTGGGTTTAAATTTCCACTGCACGCTGTTTTAGTAAACACTGATATAATTACGCTATCATTTCGTATAACTCGCGCTGGGCGCGTTATACAGCTAAATAATTTATATATTATTAGAGAATCGGTAAGAAAAAAAACCAAGGGAAACCGATTTGTCGATACTCGTGTTATAGTAAATTATATTTATATTAGACGTGTGTACGGTCGGTGTGCGTTAAATTTTTTTTACTAATCAATCATATTTTAATGGTAAATCTGTGTTCGTGCGTATACGTCGTATATCATATAAAATCCACATGGGATCTATCGCCGAACGTATATAATATACTATACAACGGAAACCGGTATTTCAATTATTATTATATTAATGAAAGAAAAACGATTACTATATTTTTTCAACGTAATGGGCCTCTCGATGTGCGTTGTTGTTACGTACCTAATAATATAATATAATATAATATGGACGTATATCATACAATTTTATATCGTACCACTGTATGCGCCACTATATTATAGACGTCCGACGCCGAAGGCACGAAATATATTGTTTTAAGGCGACAATGTCTGAGAAAACACGGCGTGATGATTAATACGTTTTCTTTGTCCGGGTCACTATATTATTAACGCGGCAATATTACACTTTTATAATTTGAATAAATTGGCTTAACGACTCGCGTGCTAATAGAGGATAGCTTCTTCATTTTACGGGCTAATGAGATGCGTGCGGAGTCGACGAACGACACCGCCGCCACCGCCGACGACGACGACGACGATGATGATGATGATGATGATGATGATGATGATGATTACGGTCGCTATGAGGGGTTGAAATTGTATATTATGTTATACAGACGTAAGTAATATGTATATATATGTATAAAGAAAAAGAAACTCTGTTTAAGTTTGTTCGGTTTAAATTTAACTATTTGCGCGCTTGATATTATAACGGCATAATAGGTCCGACGCCGAAGACTATAATATTATTACTGTGTGTGGAAATAATAAAGTCATTTTATTTGGACCTATGAGCAGTTTTTCTTCTACAGCTGACAGCTATAAATCATAATAATATATGCTATCCCTCAAAAAGTTAAAAGATAGTACACCGAAGTAATTAGGTATAATACCCATTAGATACCATTATTATTTTGATGGTAGTAATATATAATGTAGTGAGAAAATCTTTTATTTCAAGTATTGATTGCTGAATGTCGACTGCAATACTCCTGACCAAGGACTTAGACCAAACCAAAAGCCAGTGCTATTGTAGAAGAGAAATTTTATTGAAACACGTGCGTCTATTGAGGTAGACGTTTTCTTAGAGCTTAAAGCTTTTTTCGGGTTTGAATTATCTTAAAAAAAATTATTTATAAGATAACTTTTCGTCATAGATTACGCATTATATTTTAATTCTATACGACCAGACAAATAAATATAAATGAATACTTATTAATTAATGTTCGACTAATCATATTCTATATTGTGATATTTTAATGTTAAATTCGTGTTATGTATTTTTTTTTTCTTGGACTTTAGACATACGATTTGAGTAAGAGTAAAATGTAATATTGGTCATTACCCGTATCAAAATTACGACCGAAACGTCGATTTGGTACTCTGAAACCTCAAATTTTGCCTTTCGACGAATCCCATAAATATTAAGGTTCCAATTGCGACTGACGCCGGCCGGAAAACTGTGAGAACTTTTATGATCTCGCCGCACGCTATCCATTACAATATCATATATAGTGCATGCGGAAGGGACGTTTAAAAATCAAAATCTGACTACGACAATAATATATATATATATATATATATATACGCGAATATAAAAAGCCGTCGTCGTCGTCGCACGCGTCCCGTGTTTGTTTTTCTCGCAAGCGACGCCGCCGAACGTACAATATATATGTTATTATTATACGTAATCTCGCTATATGTGTCGTTGTAATATATTATTATTATTATTAATATTTATTGTACACGATAATAATAATTACCGCCTCCTCCTCCTCGCTATCGCCGCCGTTCCCACACCCGACGATCGGGTTGTGCGCAGTTATACCGTGCAGTGGTATAATACAATGTTAAAACGTCGTCGTCGTTTATAAAATAATAATAATAGTCTTATAATATACGACACAATAATAATGCGTGGACGCGAAACGTATAGTGCGTACCGTGTATACATTTGCCGCCGCCGCCGTTAAGACTCGATCAATCATCTCCGCCCTTGCGTCCTCCGCCACGCGCGTGTACCAAACGTATGTGCAGACCATGTAAGTACGATTATTATATAACGTGCTCGCATTATACACAAGCCACGGAGCGTTGGGTTTGTTTATTTATTATTTTTTTATTATTTTTTTTTTATTTTAGCGTCTGACGGCGGCGGCGCGGGCACGTCCCATACGTGTTCGTGTGTGTACACGACGCACGCGGTCGCGCGCATTTGCATTTTAATAACCGAATTATAATATCTCGTTTTTCGACCATCAATCGTTCGGTTATTAAGCTGTCAATACCCAAAGACGACGTAACCCTTCGCTATCACATAGGTACGATAATAATAATAATCTGACGTACCGTCGCCGTTCCCTCGCCTAGACATACCCACGGTCGTCGCCACTGCACCGCCGCTGTAGCCGCCAAAGTCGTCAAAGTCTCCGCCGTATACTTACGCGTACTTTTGATGTACCTACTTATGTAATACGATGAATACGAGTAAATCACGTCCGCGGCTTGGCTTCAAACTATTCGCCGATCGACAGTGTGCTGCTGCAGTGTATAATAATAACGTAATAATTAATAATCTTATCGTTATTGCAAATG
This sequence comes from Pentalonia nigronervosa, assembly GCA_014851325.1. Classification (NCBI taxonomy): domain Eukaryota; kingdom Metazoa; phylum Arthropoda; class Insecta; order Hemiptera; family Aphididae; genus Pentalonia; species Pentalonia nigronervosa. The sequence continues at coordinate 24,059 of JACXSJ010001392.1, forward strand.
ATTTTTTAATATAGTATACGCAAAGTCGACTAAGAAAGTCTGTTCTGTATGATATTTCGTGCTGACGACGTGTTTGTGCGTATGTAAATATAATGTAATAGGTACTTGTTAATGAATTTTTCTCGTTTTTTTTTTTTTTTTTTTAATTAACGCTCGCGACCATACAAGTGAAATCACGCGTAATCTTTACTAGACGAACACGATGAAGACTATACTGTTCGATGATCTGCAAATACAGATCGAATCTATAATATAATATATTATTGTATAAACATAAATATATTATAATGGGCGTATTACACGATTTGTTTTATAATTAAAAAAGTCGTGCCAAAATCGCGAACACGGACCAGTCGACAAAGCGTAGCTGTTTATTATTAATTAAACAACATATCATTATTTTTGGCTTGGTAAATAATTTATTTTTACTGTTGGTATGATGTTTAATTAAAAGCATATACGTTTTATATAGGTACGTGATGTTTTGATCGATGGACGCATTACATTCTTCGAGTATCTGGTGCCGACTTCATTATTCTATTTTATTATACTTTCAGTCCTATAATACGTCCATTAGTTCACGGTTTTTGATAGAAATACTATCTAAAAAAAAAAATCATATGTAGTTTTCAAAATATTAAAAACGCGATAAAAATTGTACATCTGAGACGACGTAGTCACTTCTCAAAATCGTTATAACGGCTTGTCGATCTCTACTCATTAAAACAAATCCAGCATGCTCGAACAGCGGTCGGACGAAAGTGCGAAAAAGAACCGAGTATAACACTATCTTCTTCTTTAAAAAAAAAAAAAGAACAACAAATTCAGCTTATCCCTTATAAGGTGTGTATAATATTTTATTATAACAGAGTCGTCAATGAACTAGCGAGCAGTCATCGAGAACTCGCGTGATATAATGTTAATAATGTTATAGTACATTGTATAATAATATATAAGAGCTTTGATGCACGTCAACCTTAACTGCTTCCAATTCAAACCGTAGCTGAAAGTAATCACATACGCCTCTTCTATACACAATATGAGCTCGTTTCACACGTTATATATATATGTGTACTGGTGTCTGCTCGAGCATTTCACAGTCATATACACTCTCCGGCATGGTGCACAGCATACACACGTATAATAGGTATATCATCATGTATTAAATACTATACGATATACCTACGATTTAATCACCGTCATTAACATATGATATCGTAATATATTATTAACATACACACACATTTCAATATTCATAAACGGTTTTGACTGACATACCGCGCATATACATATCATATATGCGAATAATAGTATCGTATAGTTGTATATTGCATCTAAATTTTTAGAGCAGCGATTATCTGGTATTTCATATTTCCCTATATTGTCATCAATCAATAGGTATATTTGTTTATAATTTTTTTTTTTTTTTTTAAGTCGAGTAAACGATTTTCATTAATTCAAATTCCATGATTCACGATAAAAAAGAAGAAACATAACTCTGTACAATAGGCACCCATATACTGCACCCTATAAATTTGTGCAGTTATTTTTAATCATCATCCATCATGACGTGTTGTGTGGTGTGGGTACACATCATAATAATAATATTATAAACGCGCATTGTGTGAAATCATATTTGCTTATAATACGCTTAAATCTATGTGTGTGTATGTATGTGTGTGCACACGTATACGTTTATATGGAATTATCGACGAATTATCAAATACACGCAAACGCAGCAAACGTATATTAAAATGAATATATATATATATATATAACAATTCATCTCGGTTTAGAAATAGGTATAAGTGTATCGACGGGGCCCACCCATAAATTTACATAACAATTATTATTAATAATATCGTAAGCTGTGATACTAATAAACGTTGTAAAGGATATAATATTTAGCACGCCCACCAATTTCATTACACGTGTCCGGACTTCGGACAAAAAAAAAAAAATGAGAAAAAGGGGCTTGGAAAACACGATTTCTTTTTACAATAATAAACGAGTAATAATTACTGTAATAAAAATAGTCAAACTCCTGCTCACGTCTCTGATTAAAATACATTTTTGACGCTAATATAGTATAATAACACGTATAAGAACAATATTATAGAAGGGTGTTTTTGGAGGATAACAATATTATATTGTAATAGTATGTTATGACGCATATATGTATACGGATGTTTTAATTATTGTATATTAACTTTTAATGTAAAATCTGAATAAAAATCATAAGACTTTTACCTCCAACTTAGAACCTCCGACAATTTCAAACTAAAAGATATATTTTAGTTCGAATACGAATTCGGAACATCTTGTTCCTGGTGTAGGTTAAGTAACAGAAAAATGACGACAGACTATGCGCATTATGGAGGTATTTAAATTTCAAATAAAGCATGTGCCTATAGGTCGTAACTCATGTGATACGCGTCTCCGAAACGTATCGATCGCCGCAACGTCGCGATGGTGGCGGTTTAATGGATTTTTTTTCGAAAAAAAAATAATATGATAACAAAACAAAATCAAACAAACACGGCGATCGAGGCACGTGTGACGGTGACGGTGACGACGACGGCGGCGGCGGCGTCGACGCTGTGAAAAACAAAATTTCTGACACAAATCTGTTTGTTGTCATATATATAAATATATATATATATATACGACCGATGCGTTCATTACTATTACTATTATTATTACCATAATCATCACATGTATTAGTGTTATAATCCCGTCGGAGGCTGACTTACGCGGGGACAATGCCGCATGGTGGAGCACGTGGCTTCCCGATCAATCACTCGCATATTCATACACGTCCCCGCGGCAATGTATATATATGTATAATATATTGTGTTAAATTGTATGAATTGTGGAGCGCCTCCGCGAAACCTCGTCTCGCCGGGCGGGGGCGTCGGCGTATTAATAACAGTCGTCCGTATATTATACACTTTATTGTACGTATAATAATAATGAGATGTGTAAACAGCGTGTGCGGATATTATATTATTATAACGACGATAATCGTCCCCGCTGAATATTTTATGCGATTTTATGCGCGTGTCTTTTATACATCATGCATATTATATTGTTATAATAATACCTACTGTATAATACACGAAGAGATTTAGCGAGCGATACCGTTCGTAACGACATGACATGCGGCACCGCGCGACCTGAGAATAATTAAAAAGGTTCTACATACGTAATGACTTTTCGAAAAATCACTTTTTATTATTTTTTGTTTCGGTGGATCTCGTTATGAGATGAATATTAAATTACAACTCAAACGTATCATGGCGCACTTATATATTGTGTTCAAAAATTAACACGCCGTATAGAGAATAACTGTATTAATCGAGTTTCAAAAAAGAACAACGCAGAGTGTATAGAAATTATATTTAAATTTACTGATTTTCAATTATAAATCTCTATTTAAGAAGTCTTAAACGATTATTTCCAACGATCAGTGTCGGTATGAATTTAAACTTAGCTAGTTGTATTATTCCGACAGAACCTTAATAGCTTATTTTAGAAACTAAATGTTTGCTATTATTGCTCTAGACATATTATTTACCCATCACCAATTAATAGCTAACAATAAAAGTCACACGTTGTAGACAATATGTTTGTAGTCAAACTGTGTAATGTCATATACATATGATAATAATTAAGGTGGGTCTAGACGTGATGTTACTACGACATTTTTTAAATACCTCAAATTAGTGAAATATTTTGATTATTTTTTTAAAAATTTACAGGGAAAAGTATAAATAAAACAACGCGTAGTAAGTATAAATAATGATAATATTATGGTAATCTTTATTTTTTTTCTAATTCGATTGCAAATTGATATATTTTTTTATCATGTAATTTATGAATAAATTATTTGGTAATAGAAAAAAATTTACATCTTTGAATTAAAATACTATATTACTAAAATAAAATAATAAGGGTTAATTATTATTGATATTTCAACATATAGACCTATCTATCGTAAGACTTAACAAAAACATATAGGATATATAATCATTCATATATCA
>JACXSJ010001392.1:28201-43201 GCA_014851325.1 Pentalonia nigronervosa
TATTTTATAGTATATAGTTAAATATTATTTTGGTTATTACTTTATTAGTTAGTTCAATTAATATTAGTCATGGAAGTATTTTATATAAAAATTATATTATTATAATATTATGTTTTTTAAAAACAATATTTGGAAGAAAACTTCAGCTCGCAGGAGGGGCAGCTGCCCACCCTGCCCCTCCCGTGCGCACGCCTATGTCAGTTACTATTTATTAGATTATTTAGAGCATACATATAGATGTATTTTAGATTTTGAGTAAAACAATGGATGTATTAATTTTATAATGTGTGTTTTTTAGTAATTATTTTATTTTTTATGTCTATATACACAATAGATAGTCGAAATAATAACTTTTTTTGTTTAAATTTGTACATTTCAAACTAATATATTATCATTATAATTAAGGTATATTAGATTCATGAACGATATTAGTGAACATGTACTTGAATTGTGAAAAAATAAATATCATAATTTGTAATTTGTAATTGTCAATAGCATTGTAAATATAATAGCTATAATCTGTTATCTATATTATATTGTATATATGTAGCCTATATATGTATCTACTGCAACAATAGTGAAGTCAAGGTCAATAAATAAAAATAATAAACATACATAGGTACATATCATTATATAAAAAAATAAAAAAAAAAAGATTAGGTTCCGCCGAGCCAAAATTAATTAGACTCTGAATAATAGTAGAACGATAAACTTCATTGATACTAATGAAACTAATATGTGTTTATAAAAATTTGAAACCAAAGATTAGATGTTTACTAATCAGTCTTATTGTTATTGTAACAATACACTTGAGTTTAAATTGTCAAATTTCAAATATTTAAATAAAATTTGAATACAACAACCAATATTAGTCTCAATCAAAATGTGCTTGTGAGATAAGGTTGAGGTAAAAAGTTCTTCAGACTTTTCAATGGCAAGTAAATAACGAATGTTGACCCCGAAATGTAGTATCAATTGTTAAATAATATTAATAATAATTTATTCAACTCAACTTAGGTAGAAAACATAAATACAAATTAATTTGAATGATATATAAACTGAGCTGATTACCCCTCTCTTTAAGCAAGCTTGTAATATTATACTTGTATCTGTGTATTAGAGGATATAAGATATGTTAGTTTCATGATTGATATTAATGAACATGCATTTAAATAATGAAAAATAAAATTCATACCTAATAATTAAAATGGTTTATAACAAAGCATTAAAAATATATAATTCATTATTGTCAATCACAATATAATTGTTATAATTATTTATTGTATTGCATGTTGTATGATATTTACTTATCTACTACAATAATAGTGAAACGAAGGTTAATAAATAATAATAATAAACCTATAAATTGTTATAGGCATTACTCATAAAAAAAGATCAGATATATTTGACCAAAAATTATTTGAGTCTAAATAACAGTAGAACCATAAACTTCGTTGATGTTTGTATGGTTATCATATTTTAGATAAGATGAAGTGTTTACTAATCAATCTTTTAGTTTTTGTAATTGCTGTTACATCAGATACAAGAAAACGTTTGCTTTTACCAAATTTACCGGCTGTAAGTACCTAAGCACATATGTCAATATACTGTAACTATCACATTGTATAATAAAATAATGTTCTCTAAAACTATATTATATGATATTGATAGAAACGGTTTTTTATTCAGGGTGCATACCGAGTAAGTTTCTTAGGAGTGATGAATTGTATTTCAAACCCGTTGAATGAAAAAATACAGTTTAGATTGTATTTAAGCAAAAAGTCTACCAATACCACAGAAATTAAAGGAAACGTAACCTTTTTAGTTCCATTGGACGATTCTCTTAATGTAAATTTAATTTATTTTATTATGAAATTGTTTATAATATAATATACGATTTATTATTGGACAAATTAAAAATTTGAGATTTGAAATGGTTCACAAAAAATATGAGTAATTACCAACACACCGACAGCCAACTTCTGAAATAATTGTTAAATTTAATCGTATTTTCTAATCGATCTGATTTTTTCAAAATAAATAAATAGTTTTCTTTATAGTTGGAGTTCAATATGGCGATAAAAGATTCAATTGGTGGTTGGAAGGATAATGCTTATATTTTTAAGACACCCAAGGCTTGCTCGTCACTCAAATTATTATTAGGAAGTGCTTGGAATCAAATTATGGATGGTCTGGGAATGAACAACGTCACTTGTCCTATTCCCGTGGTATGGAAGTTCCATAATATAAATAAAAATAATAGCTATAATTAATTTTTAGTTTAAAAATGTACATTCACATTAGACTCAATATCTGTTATATATCGGATGGAGACATTTCACGTGCATATTGTTATAATGAGAAATTTATATTTTGTATATTAAAAAAAATCGTAAAATAACAGATAAAAACTGGTTAAAGTATGAGTGAAATGCACTTGTTAAATCGAATTAAAATTAAATCTTGAAAATACTAAAATTATCAGAGCCCCTTTCAAAGTTATTTTCAATACAATCATTGATAATTTCGTTTATGTTAAAATACACTGCAGTTTGCAGTATTACTTTTTCCAAACACCTAGGTCTCTGTTTTATCTTAAATATTGTATGCAATTCTAGCAGCAGTAATTTTCTATTACTTATTACTGTGCACTAACTAATTATTATTTGTGTTATAAAGATTAATAGTCATTTTTTATGTTTCTAGGGTATATATAAAGCAAAAGGCATGGATACTGATCTTTCCATGTTTGTTAATTTTCCTAAGACATTTTTTTATGGAACATACAAATTTCGATTTTTTTATACCAAAAGCAATGTAGTCTATGGTTGTTTACTTATGATTATGAAGGTGAAGCGACCTTGGGAAACTGATTAAACATTAAAACTGTAATAAAGCTGAGGACTTAAATTACTTAAAAATAAATATTCAAAAAAAAAAAAAAATATATATATATACGTATATATATGTTCACTGAAGGTATAATCTAATATTTTAACATAAATATGTATTTGGGCTGGTGCAACTTTTATTTTTTCTACGAGGCTAATTTTAGTAAAGCTTTCGTTATCATGGTAACTTATTAACATTTTATTACTTGTATTAAAATAGATCTATTATTGATATTCGACATTATAAAAACATATTTATGGTTTATCGATTTTTCTTGTAAAAAAAATATATTAAGTAGCATATTAACCTACTTAACCTATAGCATAATTATTTTCCTCACTATTTTTCTTTTTTAGATCATGAGCGTGGCAAATAATGTATTGACTTTATAATGTTTTTATAACAATTTTACAATGTTGTATGTTTTTTTTTGTGTCTGTCTTTAACTCTTGGATCAAATAGATCGATCTTCTTCATTTACATATATTCTGGTTGGAAAATAAATGTAGATGGTACTTTGAGGGATAAAAAGTAAACATTTTCCAATAAGTTTCATATACATCGAATAAAAACAACAAAAAAAAAGATTAAGAAAAAACTGAAATTTTTAAGCAAAACTAATTTTTAAAAAAATCTATTTAGTTTTTTCCTATAACACACGTTTTCACCAAATTTTTATATTAGCATTTTCTTCACGCCATATAACTTTCAATATATGTTGACTCTTTTTGAGCATAACTAGTTGTTAGTGAAAATTTAAAAGAAAAGATAATCGTAGATCTACAATATATTTTTATGAGCGTCTAAAGTTAGAATTTCTACAAAATATGCCAAAATCACGTAAATTTGCAGTTTTTTTTTATTTAGAAATTCATAAAACTTTTTTTGTTTAAACCTAACATTTGAGAATTTATTACAAGATTCTCTAAAAGTTTTTTTACCTTATACCGTTAAGTCAAATTAATTTTTTATAGCATTTGAAGTTAGACATTGGATAGTCACCTGTAAATTAACGATTTCTCAGGCAACAATTTTCTTATTTTGTTGTAGATGTCTTTAGTCCTCAGCCCTAGAAATAGTGCTATTAAATGTTATTTGTGTTTACCATACATTTGAATTATACACTTTTTTGTGGTATTATATTTATTATCTTATTATTGTACCAGCTAACGAGCTTACAACTCGCAACCATTTGTGTATAATTTTAAAAATATCAATAAATATTTATAAAAATATGGTACTTGTATATATTTTTTTATACTATTATCATAGATTAAGTAATTAAGTAAAACCAGATAGTGCACTTTGGGAATGAACAATAGATTTCCAAATAACAGTATCTAATTGGTTACTGCGAAACAATAACGTAAATATTGTGGATAAAATTTACAATAATATTGTACACAGATAAGAACACTATTGTTGATGTGATGTTTAAGCAGTTCCAGTAGCGTCGTCAATGCCACAAAAAAAAAAAACTGCCATTATATTCAATATATGTATTCATTTATTGAAAAAAACAAAATATGCAAAAATTTATAAATGCATGAAATACATAAAAAAAAAAACTACAATTATAATATAATTAAGCATAAATGCAGTTTAGCTACCCAAGAAATTTCTTGAAAATTTTTTTTTTCAAAATTTTTGTTTTCGGTGTTTTTACTTGCTTAATTTGATAATACTTTCAAGTTATGGTCAAAAATGATGAAAATGCTTTAAACTTAAAACAGTTAAAACTCGCTTGTTATCATGACAAAACAAGACAAAAAAAAATGTTATCATGAGAAATGTTTGATAACATACAGCATAACATATTACCAATTCAATGAAACATAACGAATTTAATTTTTTAATTATTGACTGATTTAAGAAGTATAAAAATGTGTTTACATTTTCACGATTTCGAGAGTGCACTATCTGATTTCATTTAAACTGTGCTAAATAATCTAGATTTATTAAGTTATGTTATTTTGTACATTTTTAGATTATTTGTTCTATGTTTTTCCTTTATTTTAAATTTAAAGTGAAATAGCTGGTTCATCGTGATATATTTAAATAATTGGTTTGTAAAAACAAAACTTTTATTTATGACTATTTAAATATTAGAAAAACCAACGATAATTAGTGTTATACATATATAAATATGTTTTAATGTTGACAGTAATTTGATTCACAGGTATGTGCATTGTGCGCAGGAACAGATTGAGTTTTTAATTCATTTAAAGTTCAAATTTTACAAAAGTAGTAAGAAAACATTTAAGCACCTACTACATCTTTCAAACCCAATCTTGTGAAATGTGACGATTATGAGTTACGATTTAATTTTAATCCCTCACTCCATTTAAAAATTCTGCGTACGACACTGCGCTCGTTCACCTATTTTAGACTTCAAACAGTATATTGTATAGTATTATATTAAAGTATTATCGTATATTTTTTATTTTACTAATACATATATCGCGTTTTTATTTTTTTTTATATATTTCGTACGGTTTTAGTGTCCTTCACCAGCTCAAATCACTACAACACTCAATGCGCGATGACAAACATTATTATTTTTTAACTATCCTATAATAATGATTACAGTCATAATGTAGTACATAGGTAGTACACACCTTATACGATATTGTATTTACGCCGATTGTCCGTTAACAAATACGAACTATCGACCCCATAAATGCGGCGAACAAGTATAACGTAGATCTGTGCATGGCGAATGATTTAACGTTATTTTTTTGATATTTCGTTCGCGCCAAACGTGGTAGGTAAGTTCCTATAATTTAATATTATAACGAATTCACGGGTTCCGGATAACATAGATATATATATGACGTCTGTATAATATATATAAAAACTAGTACGGGGTGAATACGTAATACGTAGTATACACGTCCACTCGGGTTTTATTTTGCTCGTATTTTTTGGTTGTTTGTGTGTGTTTTTTTTTTGCTTTTTTACACGAAAATCCAAGAGATTTGGGACGTATATGATTTGTAGCCGGACCGAGTAATGCCGTTTTGATCCGACGGACGCGGCGAACAAAAAGAATACGTTATAATAAATTTACAATAAAAAAATAAAATAAAATAAAGAGGACCTCCGCCGCCGCCACTGTTGTACGACTACTATATACCACTACCGACTAACCCGGGGACGTCAAACCCACACATACATATATATATATACGAGGAATATATATATATTTATACCATCGAGACAGGTATACAATATTATACTGTAATAAATTCGGCAACGGTTTTTTCGATTTTATTTTTTTCGTCCCGCACCTCGTGCGTATTTATAGGTAAAATAAATATATTTATATTACACATACACGTCTCCTCGTCAATATAATAATTATACTATTATTATTATTATTTTATGATATGAGCACGATCGTTGAAAAAAAAAAATTATAAATATAAATATTATAATCTATAGCACGCACGACCAGAATGAGAGAGATACAGGGAAATTAATTACAAGTGTAGTACCTATTTAATATAATATTATGTACACATACACACACACACACACACACACACATACTTGTATTTTAAGATTATATCGAGTCGCCTTTATCGTAATATATTAAATCGTATAAGACACGAGGAAAGGTTATTTAAACATCACGACGGATTCGATAGCCGCCGCCGCCTCGATATTGCCCGGCTCCTGCTGCTCCTGGCTGATGGCTACTCCTGCATCCGACAAACGGCATTGTGTAATCTATCCACAAATGAGACGGTTTTTATAATATCGTTCTTATTATTATTATTATTTACAAAGATTAATTAGCTTATAATTACCCGGTGCGGGAGACGGACGATATAGCCGGTAATTGAATGCGCGCCACGCCCGTGGTCCTGTCCTATAACGATACAGCGCCGATATTAGGTACCTTCGTTATTATATTATTATTATTATTATTATTAAATATGTACACTGTGGCATTTCGGATGGCAATTAAAAATCTCTCCCTCACAGTTTCACGGTGGATTGGAGATTTAATTTTTTTCTAGTCAGTCCGAGGCGCACATCGAATGTTCAACACAATAATTTTCTGTGTTTAGGTATCGACGTTGTTGCATTTGCACAGTTATATTTTAGACCATTAAATTTATTGCTAGCAAAACGTAAATCAATTTAATCACTTAACGAATAAAATATCAACATTTTCAATACATAATTCATTGTATGAATTCAAAAAAAAATTTTAAAAAAAAATAATAACGATTTTAATATATAGTTACTTTAATATAGTCTAATATAGTTACTTTCTGGATTTATATAATTTGTAGTACAGTAGTACGTATAACTATATGCAGAGGATCATAGTAATTATGAGTGGACGTTCTAAGATACAATATTGTTCCTTATCTTCTTACCTCCTTACCTCCTTCCTCTCTGTTAAAAATTCTAAAGTTTTAATTAGAAGAGATCTATGGGAAATTAGTAATTACTATGCCTTTGCAATTTGCACCACTATATATATTACACCATGTCGAGCAAAAACCGCACTATAATTAACCGATGGTTCTATCTTATACCTATAATTTAAAATATATAAATTGTATATAAATTTACATTTTGAATTGTCAATGTCAGGTATATGAGTAAGTATAATACAAAATAATAATTTTAAATTTAGTTTATAAATACAAAATCAAATTAAACTAAATTAATAATCGACAATATAATTTAAAAAGAATTAAAAGAATTGAAAATTCTAATTCATGCAGTGTATATGATTAATTTCTTTAACTAGTTTTACATTTTTCAGTAAATGTAAATTTATTTTAACGTCAATAATACATCATTTCTATTATATTAAAAAATCCAATGAACGTATTACAGTTTATACATTTTTAACTAAAAGTGTGTGTTTTTTACTATTTAAATAATTGCGACAGCATATTTAAATGATTTTACAATATTCAAATCAACAAAAATACGTGTAATCTTCATAAACTTTAATCATCAGTTATTAGAATCGTAGTTTTTTGTCTGACAAAGCTGCAATCAAGTCAGTATATATCCAAACGGTTCATTTACATTGACGTACAATATATTTGGTTTTAAACTTCATATTTATTTAGGTGACCCCTGACTGATTGTAAAATCAGTTCAACTATTGAGCCGGTTGTTGATGAAATAGTATGATTATAATTTTTATAGTTTTAGAGAAACATAATATTGTGTAAACACTAGAACACTTTTGACACGATAACAATAAATATTTATAGTTTTTTACCTCAAATATATAGACGCAGATACTATAATCTAAAAATTCTAAAAACAAAATGATCACTCTTAAATTTATCCACGATTTTGAAAACATTTCTATAACAGAAGGTACCTATTTAAATTTTTCGATTTTCAATAACGTTTAGCAGTCATGTTTCATGTTAAAATTCATAAAGTTAGACACCTCCATAAAAATAGCGTCACTGAGGCAGTGACCATAATTATTTAGCTGCTTTCCGTCTTTTTTGCTACCTGTTAAATAAGGCTATTTTTACCTCATATGCATATAAAGTTATGTAAGACGGAAATTTTATTGAGTTTAATATATTAGTGAAAGTTAGCTTGGTAGCGCTGCGTTCTGTTTTTTTTTTTGTTCAATTATATGGGCTGGTCAAAACTTTTGCACCTCCTATGAAAAATTAAAATGACGCCACTTGTGACTTGTAACGTCGTCTTTTATATTTATATACAAAATTTTAATTATTTTTGAGTAAAAGTATTTCCTAAATAACTATTTGATATCTATTACGGAACATAAGTATATTATTATCAATTAATAATTCATTATTTACCACACAATTCTAATATTTACAGATTTATAAGAACAATAAACGAATAGGTACTAAAATTATGTATTTGCTTGTACAATACGGAATTAGTCCAAATGTTGTTTGCTAATATGTCACAAACATAAATTATTTATTATTAATCTAACAAATAACGAACAACACTATAACAAATTAGAGATTACACAAGTCACAAAGTTATGAAACCTTTCATTACATAGTTATGCTAATCATCATTTCAGTATGAAATCAAAATGCAATAACATGTAGGTACCTATAATATAACATATAGCATTTAGTTGATGCTATAGTTCAATTGTCTTATCACAAAATAAAAATATATATTGGTAATCTATTAATAATAAAAAATTGATAAATTTATGAATATGATTTTTTTTATATTTGATAGGTTTTTAAATTAAATTACAAATTACTATCGATATACTAAGTATATTGTATTATATATATTTATATATTTATATAGTCAATGGTATTACGTTAGCTTTTAAGCTATATCATAATATATTATTATACCTACACAGATGAACTATATCTTCATAGTAGTATCATGTCTATGATAGCAATAGAAACACTCAATATCCCCGATTTAAAATGTTCAATTTAAATCAAATTACTTTTTTCATGTTTTTACAACTATCATTTTCTATATAGGTTATTAGAGTTATACAATTTTTTATTAACAAAAGCTGCTCATTGTTAGCAATATTATTTAGTATTTTTTTTCGCGAACAGTTGAACCAATCAAGTTGAAAAATAACTGTGGAGAAAAGGCATTTTAAATATTAGGTGTTATTCTCATATGAGTTACGTATATATTTTAACTTATTTATAATTGATCAGTAATTTTTAATGGATAAGAAGATAATTTTTTTACAAATTCGTTTCTATATTTTTTATAATAATTTAAAACATGCAACTTTAAGGTGTGTATATTCATTTAATAATTTAACCTATAGTTATTAATACAGGTTTAGTAACCTAAAACTTATTTTATATAAATATCATTATTTATTGTAAACTTTTATAAATTGCCTTAATTTTTTTGCATAGTAATCTACAATTAGAATTTACTTACACGTGACTATATAAATTTTAAATTACATTTACTCCATGTTATAAAATATATTTTTTACATTCTACAATGTATTGCACACGTTTATTATCATTTATTATATTCATTTACATACCATTTAACATAAGTTTTTAAAATAAAAAAATATTGTGATTATTGCTTCAAACGTTAATTATGGTAGGTATGGTTTATGTTCTGCTAAGCTTATCTGTAATAAGACTATATTTTGTAGGCAAATACCTAACTGCTACGTTGGTATAACATTGTACAATCATCAACACATAATATATGATAAGGTAGGTACACATAATTGATATGAGAAAAGTACACAATAATTATGTATAATTATTTATATAATTCATGACGATAACATGTGTCACAAAATTAAACTTGTTTTTGTCTTTGTTAATTTAATTTCAAAAACAGTGTACGTAACTGCACTATTATTTGATATTTATTCAATCTATTTATTTTAACATGAGATATTTACGATTAAATATAGCTATTTACCTGTGTTTAATATTAAGCATGGTTTTTTTTTTTTATAGTCTTACAACTTACAACATATTATATTATAAACATGTTTGACCTATTGTTTATACTATTTACTAATATGTATTGAGAAAACAATTTCGTCAATTTCTATGTTTATGATTTGTTTTTTGTAAAACAACATAATATTATACTATATTATTGTAATTAGTAAAGTGAACTAATCGAGAAAAACATAATACATGAAAATAAATAGAAAAAAAATTACAGAAAATCAAAGCGCTGTGTTATTTTTTTACAAGAGTTGAAATACGAAATTCTGAAAATAACATTTACGGGACAGACGTTTGAGCTAGTTGCCAGAAGGGCTTTTTTAATTTTGACGAAAGAAAAGGATCAAAAGGTTCACAATAGCATAATATGATGGTAGTGTCATAGTAGGTATGATGTGTGTTGTATCACTGTGGCGGACTTTCACATGTGACTTATATTATAATTTTTGAACACGATAAAAAATACATACAACAATGCGCTTAAGACTATCTATTGAGGGGTTGTCCTTAAACAGAGATGACTGCTTCGTCACGTGAAAACGCACATCAGAACCTATACACAATATAACATATGATATCATTTGAATTATGATTATTATTATTATTATTATAAGAGCCGCGAGATAATTGGCTCGAGAAAATCTGCCCACTTAACTGCGGCGACGCATAGAACAATAATAAGATATATAGTATCACCGTGTACCCGGCTGCCTGCAGCAGTAATAATATAGTCACCGCTTTCAGCTTTCATGAACTATCAATATAATGTACAATAAACACACGGCGTTAACGAATAACACTATACTATATATAGCTGGGCAGATACAAATACCTATAATAATAGTAATAATAATATGTGGAAGCTGGTAGCGAGAACGTTATTTTTTATTACCGTGCGTATTGTCGGCGAATCTCGTTTATACGCCAGAATGGCGGAAAACTGCGACATACGAAACGCGCGTAAAGAACATACAACTACTATTGTATATATTTGTGCGTATAACATATTATGATATTAAAAAAGTGTGTGTTTAAGTCACTGGTATAACCAATAATGACGGCAACAACGGTACGTTGATTGTGTTTATACGCTTACATACATGAATATTATATGTATAAGCGCGTGTGCTTAGTACACCCATTATATTGTGTTGTATAAATTATATAGGCATAATACTATGCAAAAAATTGAAGAAAAAAATTGACAACCATCGTATACCTACCTATCGTGATGCATTTAATATAAATTTTAAATTTCAAATGATTCGATTTTAATAGAAGAAAACGAATGGAAACTTTTTTTTTAATATTATATTTGGCTACCCCATAATATTATATGTTTTAACATTTTTCAAAAATGTTAATATTAAATAAAATAAATTTAATATAGGTAATTTATATTCGTTTATACTCGGGTTTATTAACGTAAAAATCATTGTTCGTAATATTAATGTATTTTCACTTAATGTTTAAAAAGTGAAATTAGACATTCATAATATTATTAGTTATCGGTTAACTTTGACAGATGATCAGTTAATTATCTACCAATATTACTAATTGCTTTTTGAGATAATTTTTTTGGTTTATACTTAATATAGTATGGTATATAATAATTTATAGAATATCAAACGAATTGGAAATATAATTATATGATACATTGTGTCATTGTTAATGATAATAATATAATACAGTGGCATAACCAGGATTTATTTTCATGGGTGGGCTACAACCCCCAAACACCCCTAGTTGCACCACTGATAATATATATATATATGTGTGTGTGTGTTACACTGACAACATAAAATCGGCAAATTAAAATGCATAATACTGCCGATTGCATGAAATTAGCAAGACCCTTCTTAAAAAAAAATTATAACATTTAATTCAATACTAATGAATGTGTTATATTCATAAAACACTGAAAATATAATAAAATCTAATTGTAGTAATAAATTATGTGTACAAATGAAAAAAAAATCTAAAGTTATAAAAATATATTTAGTTTTTTAGTTTATATATTCATATTTTTACATTTTGGCAACTGATGGCATGCCGAATTACACATCATAACATTCTTCCTATATTTGCACTTTTTTGATGTACAATTCGTATGGTAGGTGTAACGTCGATATACTTGTCCGGTTCCAACTAATCTTAATCGAACAATTAATTCCGTAATGAATATTCATTTGGTTGAACGTTTGCAGTCGTTAAGGAACAGTACTTTGTAGAAACCAAACTTTTCCGCTCCAGACATGTGCTCAGAATCCCTTCTTTTGTCGCGATACGAAATTTTTTGGTGTAATATAGAGCAAGCACGCTGTATGTTGCTTACCCTTTAAATCATTTGTCTATAAAAATTATTTAATTATATCATATATTATATTACTATTGTTATAATTTTTAAATTAAATTTTTAACTTTCTAGCTTAGTAACTTAATTCATTAGTCGAAAACACACCTACCCCATCTAACCCTTCATATTATAAAAGATTTTTGAATTATTATTAGGCAAATATTAAATTAAAATTGGTTTATAAATAAATAAAAAATACAATCTCTTATACTCTTAATTCTACTCACTTCCTAAGCATGTTTACACTTTAGAGGCCGGAAAAATGAGAACTTTGTCAAGTGTTCTTTGTAATGAATAATAAATTTAAGTAAACTTTAAAAGTCGGAAAATTTTCAACTACTGCCATAATACGTTGATCGCACTTTCACCGCACTCGTCGAATGACAGCTACCTCGATTAAATCAAATTTCTCGCGAACATTATAATACCGTTTATCTTTATTTATAGAAGGGTTATCAGTAAAAATTTTTTCAGCTTCGGCATATTTCGTTCTACTGTCTATTTAGAGTCCATAACTAATAAATTGAATAGGTAATTAATAACTAAATTACTAATATCGCAACGTAAGCGCACTTATTAAACCGTCTGCACTTTACACACCGTTAGCTATTTCTCCAGGCGAAACGAATGACTGAACACTGATCACGTAGGTAATGTTTGTCGTTAGTACATTATTTTATCAAAACAATAAAAATGCCTTAGTAATTAAGATAAAATATTTGTACATACCTATATCGGCATAGGTAATAAAGATAATGGTTTGGTAATGCCAACAAGCACGCATGCAATTACTGGTTATTTATATAGGTACCACTATTTGTAATTATGTCCGATAATGTGTTACCGAATTCATGCAATCAACAGAAAAAAGTTTGCTAGCTCATGGAATTAGTAATCAAAATTTACCGATTTCGTGAATTTGGTAGCCAAGTTGCCGATTTCACGTGGTCGGTAACAGTAGTGCTGATTTCATGAAATAAGCAATTTTTCTGTCGATTTCATGTAATCGGCAATTTCATAAATTCGACGTAACATATATACATCATAAAATATTTATCTTTGAAATATTAATGGCAAAATGTCAAATACGCACTAAAAAAAAATATTTATTGAAAAATAATTATCTTGAGTTAATTTAATTTACCGTTTTTGTAATATATTATGTATATATGCAAGTGAATTATCACAGTACAGGTAAATATAAACATACAGGTAATTATTATGTTGTTATTATTTGCTTTTTCGTCAAATTATCGTTAACAAATATATTTAATTGATAGAACATTTTTATAATCGATCAATTTTGCAAAGTAATTTATTTTGAATTAATTCAACCAATCTCATCGCAGAATTCTGCGTGAAACCCATTCCCTGGGTCGCAACCAATTTTACGTACATCGTCACGACCGCCTTAATTTTTTTACAGTACTGTGTATGTATTGAAAAATTATTATTTATTAAATCAAAGAAAAATTTGTGAGTACAGGGTTCTTAGATATAATTATTAAAAATAAAGATAACAATTTACTGACAATAATTAATAACCCTTTTACAATAGGTACCAGAGGTTTATGTGTAATTTATGAACATTGTTTAGCAGTGTTAGTATTATAAACTTGAAATAATAAACTTTTTTTGTTGTTACAAAAAGGCAGACTTACTTGTATTTTTATATTTTGAATTAATAAAAAATAATAGTTATACTAACATATGTAATACACAAACTATAAAAATTATATTTGTTTTGTATCATATTCATTTGTATCTTGATACATTGTAATAAAATTATCTTTATTTAATTAAGATATATTTTTTCATGCTTTGCCTTAACACAAACAGTGTCTTATAATATTATTATACCTAAGTTCAAACTTTACGTACCTATAAAATTACGTTGACACGGCTGTATGTATAGGCAATTTAGCTACACCGGTGTTAAGAGACTATGTTTTCAGACTTTTGAGTTATGGACTTTGTGTAAAAGATAATATTGTTGACTCAATAAAACAAATAAATTTGTTTGAAATAATATATTTTAGTCATTTTTAAAACCTATAATGCTGGAAATTCATAATTTTGTGGGGTCCAGCATATTTTAAACTAATGAGTTTTCAACAATGTCATATTTATTTCACACGATAAAAAGATTATTATAATATTATTTTACTATTTACCTCTTTTTTCTTTTAATAGATTTTAATTAAATAATTTAAGGTATAAGCAATACAAGTATAATTATGATAGATAATTACTATCATTTTGTGTATACCATAGTAATGATGGAGTATTTAAGCGACT
>JACXSJ010001392.1:48201-95256 GCA_014851325.1 Pentalonia nigronervosa
CATGTATTTTGTTATCAATTATTGTTTGAATATTCGCTTACTTTTTAAAATGCTCAGAAGCAAACAACGAGTCTTACTCGAATAAAATTTGATCCAAGTACATATACATGTTTAATTAAAATCGCTATATCGTAAGCGGTTTTTTCGTAACATTTCTTTCGTTCATTTATAATAACATCAACCCTTGTCCACATTGACGACATCTTAGTTTATTACAGCCAAACCGCTTGAAATATTCGAAACAATAATGTCGCGTTGAAATGTTTATCATTCTACGTTGTTTCTTTTTTTTTTTCTTCCGTCGTCTCTATATATTTATGAGGCGTGTTAAATACGTATTACACGTACCCTACTGTGTAATCCCATTTGCATTTCGTTAACATCGTAATAATATATTTTGTCATTTTTTGATACTATTAAGCGACGGTTGAAAAAAATAAACGATCCGCTATTATAATATCGTCTATTCGTTTTTATAATCGAATTTTATAATAGTCTCTGTTTTTTATTAGGACGACAGCAGAAGATTAAGAAACACCTGTGTTATATTTTCTCCGGCAAAATATTCGTTAATATTTTTTAGTATGCCTACAATAGTTAAAAATTACGCGGAAAAAGCCTCACAAAATCGTAAACATTTAATAAATTAAACTGGCGATGTCAACAAAACGTCTTTCTCTCCGATCGATAGTAATAATTATTATGCGTTTTAATAATAATAATAAAACGGACATGCGGTAGACTGCAGGCAGCATGTATAATCGATTTCAATCAATAAATTAGACCACACGCCGGCCGCGATAGTTGTGGGAACGCGATCTAAATGTCCAACGATCGGCGCCGTTTGGATACGCCAAAGTGGGAAAAAAAAATTAGTCAACATTAATTACTTTAATTAGAATCGTACCTACCGAAAACCCGTCTATCGCAGTTTAATATACTCGAATAACGTGTATATATATATATCGCCGGCGTAAAGTTTATAGGTACGCGGCTTAATACAATATTTATCTACACAACCTATCGACATTTTTAAAAACGTAATTTCCATTACATAAATTACACGCGAATGCCTACCTCGTACATAATAATAATAATAATAATAATAATAATAATAATGTTCTCTGTATCAGATCTTGAACATTATAACCACATGATCCCGCGAAGAGATATTCTATTATAATAATAATACGTGTTATATTATGTCTAAGACAAAGTGGATTATCGGCCAATGGTTTATCACGATTTATACGAGACTAAATATCTAGATCACAGACTAATGAGCAATCGGCGAGCTCGAGTGTGCGTATCGCGGGTGTGACTATAACGCGGTCTAGTTAACTCCGTAATAATGCGCCGCACTGCAGAGAATAATACAGCTGATGGCGAAATTATTATAAACAACGAGACATTGTTAAAAAACAAACCGTTTAACTATATTATATAAGTCCCCACACACGCACGCGCGACAAAACGTTATTATCCGATGTAAACACGATGGCGTATTATTGTTGTGTATACAGGGTATAATATATTATGATGATACGTAAAATACACTCAAAACATAAAAAATTGCAAAAACATTCTAAAAATAAAATAAAGTTCAATGAAAAAAATGCAAAATAAAAGTTTTATTTCTAAGTTCTGTGTTGTATGAAATTAATTTTGTGCTTAAACGATATATTATATATAATGCACTCGTACCTTTACAAAGTGATTCACCAAATATGCTCACTCATTTGTTTCCAGTCAATAATGAGTTTATTAAAATTCTGACTTTTGAAATTTTTATTTTTATTTTCAATTACTTAGATTTTTACATAATTTAATGAGTGTCCATCGGCGATACAAACTTCATTTATTTCAAATGAGAACCAACCTTATTTATTATTAATTATGAAGCGTATGATTTTTTTTTAATTTTCGATGTACCCAAATCCAAAATTTGAATGATTAGTTCTTGAGTTATTAAAATACATGTGCTAAGAATAAACAGTCTAAAATAATTATTTACCTAATATTTATAATATTTAATCTAGAACTTATTATACCCAAACAAATTTAACAAAACCTAGAATCTTGATAGATTAATAGGTACTAATTAGTAATGATTATTATAATTTTCAAATCATCATAACTCATTAGTCGTTACGTATGATCATATGTTATAACTATATGATTTTTTTAAAACGAACACTGTTGTTTTTTTCATGCGTCTTTGTATAGTGGGTGAAACATTTTTAAACTGTATATAACAATAATGGCGTTGAAATGAAGGATTGCTTCGAACGAAATTCTTTTCGAAATTAGAATATTATAATATGTATGATAAAATTGGACTATGACGAGAATAGAGGATAGTTCAATAATGTACACACACGGCCCGGGATCCAACAAAATACATTCACAATTATTGGTGTTAAATTATCGTGAATTCACGAATAAACATTGTTTAAAAACGGCGTGAGATCTGAATCACGCGGTTATTGATACCTACTTCGGAAACAATCAGCTCGTATAATAATGATAATAATATATCGTCGTATTATATTATTATTATGACGTATTTATGGTATAGGTACTGCAGAAATGGCGTCGGCACGAGCAAAGGATAATAATATTATACTTTGTGTGCAGATATGGGCGTCTATATACATATATACATTATATAATATAATATATGAGTACTCGGTCGGCACACAGGTCGAAAAATCGCGATAAACTGCACTATGCGTAGGTTAGGTCCGTATCGATACTCACAATATAATGTTATTATATACCTACGCGCACATTGTATAATATGCTCGCGTATATAATAGCAGTAATCCCTATTTATGCTTCGTACACATGTACGAGATACTGTGTAATACGATACACATAATAATAATAATATTATAGGAGACACGGCCGCTGCGTGTACACGATAATGTCGTTATTATTATTAATTTATTTTGCCATCGTCGTCGCGTATAATACGTAATATCATGATATCATTAGCATCGCGGTCGTAAAAAACATTATTGTTGTTATTTCAAGTATGATAATAATATTATTATCATCAAACAACAATTATTATAGGCAATAATAATTATGATTACCGCGTTATTATTAAAAAGTATATAATGCATTAATGAATGTAGGCAATAATATAATATACGACGTACTTACGCGCGCGCCGACGACGACGACGACGACGACGACGGCCCCTCGCAAGTGGTGCCCATGACAAATGAGACGAGCGACGATCGGACGACGACGACGACGACAGACCGGAGCCGTGTGCCCGACGGGGGGGCGTCCGCGCTGTACGGCCCGCTGAGACGGCGAGTGGCGCGGAAAGAGACATTATCATATTATTATTATATTTTACGACCGCGGAAAGATTACGGACAAGAGTAAATAATAATAATAATAATAATGTAACGTACTACTTATTATATATGTGTGTGTACACATAGCTTCGTACGGAATTATACCATTTTATAATTTAATAATAATATTATATTATAATATACCTTTACGTGTTGTACGGCTGACTCCGGGAAGAGACCGGTTTGTGGTGCTGTAGTGACTGCGCCTCCGTCGTCGCCGGTCGGAAATGTGTTTAGAATTTTTATATTTTCGCGTCCTTATTTTCTCTGCCGATATATATTATATTTGCCAATGCTTGCCCACGAGCAGCCCATATAATGTGCACGGTCGCGATTACAACTTATTTACATACGGCGGCGGCGGCGATCGTGGTCGTAGATCTCGACGCTCGTTCATTTCGCCCTGCGACGACATCTCAATCGAAACATCGCCGCCGCTCGTGTACATATAATAATATACGCAAGCATTATGTTACGTATATATATATATATATATATATATATATATATATATATATATTATGTACCATTTATTATTATCTCGCAGGTCGTCGTCGTTATTATCATGTAGTTGCGGTACCAGCTACACAAACGTATCGGTTGTCGGGTTGTATATATGTGCTCACACCCGGTCGGGACACGGTCTCTTCGTGTTTCCGAGTTTGTGATTGCATAAAACAAATGCATTCGTGGATATCCGCTAGTAGAATCTAGTAAAAATCGATGCGTTTATGGTTTTAATTATCTGCGAACTTTGAGTGTCCAGAAACATAAACGTAATAATTACATTACTGTACGAGATAATTATTGTTTCAACCCGTCGAACGGTCTCAAATATTGATTTTGATACCACCCAGTCATATATGAATACAATACGAGCATAGTCATGTTATAATCAACAACATGATAATTAGTCATTTTATAAATATTGTACGATATCACAAAATATGGAATTATATACGTTTATAATTTGTTTTCGAAAATTCGAAATGTCGTGTTCTTGTCACGCCAACGTGTATTTTTCAGGACCAAGTAAGTAGTAAATCGTTTGTTTTTTTTTTCTTGTTGAAAAATGGCATGTTTTATTGTTTGTATTCTAAAATTGTTTTACCACCAATAAACCGTCGCGCCCGGCACGTAGATATACGTTATTATTGCGCGTGTATATTATATTATAGCATTGCCGGACTCGGGTTCCCACAAATCCCAATGCGCCGCGGCCGCAGTCGGCTGGCTCTTGCAGTGCACATAATATAATAATAATAATATAGGTATAATATCATGCTCGCCGTCGTCTTATTGGGATCGAAAAACGGGTTTTTGTTTGTTCGTTTTGTTTACACGTTATATTGTACGTACACATATATAATAATATTGTAATGCGTCGTATAGCAATTTGACAAAACGGCGCATTGTCTAACGTCGAACACGCATATTCCGTCGTGGCCGGAGAGACGCTGCGCCGGCGCGCCGAGGACAGATAACAATAATATTATATTATAACAATATAATAATATATATTATACACACACACGTACGCGTATACTACATATATATATATGTGTGTGTATTTACATTATGTATATAGGTAGTAATAATGACATCACGAGTTGTTTTCAAGTCGGACGGCGACGCCGTGCAACGACCCGGTGATACTCGACGTGCATAATATTATGTGTATATAATAATAATATATATATATATATATTATATCGCGTTACACAATGCATACGAGGAACAGAACATTGAACGTTTATTATTTACGATGACCGATGACGGGAGGAGGATATGTGTACTGTGATAATAATATTGTATTATTATTATATAGCTGTCCCGCCCAGCATTGCCTCAGCCAAATATTAAGTTACGATTAACCTGAAGTGATTTACGTGCAACTAAACCATCTAGGTAGGCAATCCACTGCATTATATTGCGGGCAATATGCGAGCAGTAAATTATCAGGTAACCTACGAGATTAGGTAGGTGCATGAAAAACATTGCGACGATTGCCCATGCCAAAGATTTGTTTTTTTCTATAAATTTATTTGCAAAAATGTGTATATCATATATTCTTACTAATTGAAATAGTTATAAATTATGTAACTATTTTTCGAGAAAAAAAAAATCGTGTTCATATCCCGCAAGTGTAGCTCACACTACGGCGACGACGGCAATTGGCGACCGAGATATAAACGTAATAACTTATTATAATAAATATAATGGACTTAAAATGAGAAACTCAGTATAGGTATATCATATTTATATTATTGTTATTATTCTCATTATGATTGTTATTAAGTACACTAAATTGATCGTAATCTCGATCGTAATATTATACGTTATCGTTAAAAAATTAATTTATTCAAATATTCTGTTTGTTATTGGCGACGTTACGAAACACTCGCGCTCCACGCTCGATCAGCTGTTCGAAACAAAACATTGACTATATAATAATTGTTTTTATGATTACCCATGTACGATAATATTATTCTCACCACGATATTATAAGTCTTTGAAAGGCTTCCGGGACAAAGGTCAGGCTTCTTAATAATGTGAATATTTCGTTCAGTGTGATTTTCCATGTTACGAACATCATGATACCAAAAGACGTGTTAACGAATTTTTCCCTCGGTTATATCCGTTGACGTTTGATCCCAAATAATGTTTGCGTACTGTTCGTTTACGTCGTTAGCCACCACCATATTATGTTTTTGTATGTGAGAATAATACTGTGCCTACTAAAATTAATTACTTTTTGAAGACTTACCTAACTTAATATTGTATGATTCGTGTTTTTCTACAACAGTCGTAATACCATTTTAAGTAATAAAGTGTATAGGAAATACCTACGCGTACTCTACTGCGCCCATTTTCCCATTCGCATTCAGTCATCATCAATATCGTATTTTATCATTTTGATTGAAAATAATTAAGAAGGTATGATGTATTATGCAATCTATCCGCTTTTTACAATCGAATTTTATGGCGATCTTGTATTTTATTAGGACGGTAAAGCAGAATATTATGAAACACGTAATGTGTTTTTTTTCTCCAGCAAAATATTCTCTTATATTTTTTTAATATAAAACGGTTTAAAATTATGTCGTTAAACGATGACCACGGAATCGTAAACGTCTAATATAAATTTAATGCACGATGTCAACAAAACGTTTTTCACTTCGACCAATAGTAATAATTATGCGTTAAAATAATAAAATGGGCATGTCAAAGACATTAATAATGTAAATAAGTAGCGTGTGATGATTGATTTCAATCAATAAATCGGACCACACCTACCGCTAATGGTAAGAATACTATTTAAATGTGCAACGATCGTCGATGGTTTTTGAGGATACACAAATGTGGCGGAAAAAATTAGTCAATATTAATTACTTTAACTAATAAATCGTACCTTTCGAAAACCCGTCTGTTTCACTTTAATAGCGAATATATCCAGATGTATCATAATATTATAATATATATCTTGTGATTTTCAATATTTACGACCATGAGACCAAAAATATATGCGTATATAAGACGTTGGCGAATTTTACACTTGACTACCTACTTTATTCCCTCGGTCATATCCGCTAACATTTGATCTTATTAAACATATATATATATATATATATATATATATATATAATGTATACGTCATACTGAAATTTGTGTCACCGTTACTATATTATATTTTTTGTTGTGGGAATATTATACTGCATCTACTAAAATTAATTAATTACGCACGTATTCATCTTGTAACACGAGATATAGTATAAATTTATTAGGTATATTATGCAAGGCGAATATTGTAATAATATTATTATCAAATAAGTAATTATGTTTTTTATAGATAGTAACAATTTAACATTAAAAAAAAAGTCGACTCTTTTGAAAAACTAAATCTATATAGAAGCAATATATTATAAACACTGATTTTTTTTTCCAGAAAACTCTTAAAGTAATTTTTTTTTATTTTGGAGTAAGGAAATATGGAAAAAACCCGAAATATCGTAAAATTATTCATCAATAATCTTCTCGAAATCACAAATTCTGATACATAATTTCTATGCAAATTATATATAAAAAGTATATACATTCAGTCATTCAATTTTTGTATTATAAAAATAATATAAGAAGCGCCTATTTAAATATAATCAACAATAATCATAAATGTATCATACCCTGCAATACAGGATTCCATTTATAACGTAAAATTGTTGAACCACGCCACGTATTTTTGACGTATTGAATACCTACTAGATTTCAAATACTATTAGGTAAGTACTATCTCATAACTATATCAAAATTTTTTGTAACACAAAAGAAATCATATATCTACCTAATTCATATTTGACATATCAGATTAAAATATTTTAATATACTAATGAAAACTTCTTTAAAATACACTTTTAAAAAAATTTTAAAAATCTCATAGTTCTATATAAAAAATTAAAATATATTAAATGTATAATTTTAAATTAGATACGAAAAATGGTTTAAGTATAGTAGAAAATATACAAACAAGTTTATATATAATAAATATTTAGCTATACTATTATAGATTACAGATATCATTTAGATATTTTTAAAACTGTATAAATAATATATAGGTTAAAACAAATTTAAAAAAAAATTAAATATATATATATATATATAATTAATATTTATTCATTTATGTATCAGAAACTAAAAATATGGCTGTGAATTAAATTATTGAATACCTACAGTGTGAAATTAAATATATTTACTATTCAGATTTTTACGATGTTGTTATTAGTGTAATATATTAGGTTATGAATATTATAATATTAGTAAAAGACAAAAATTTGTAAAGCGAAAAATTTAAATATTAGAAAACACGTTAGAAATACTTATTTTTTAAATTTAATTTAAAGTAAACTCTTGTCTGTATACAGATATAAATATTCCATATCCCGTCATTTGAGTAATATATCAACATTCATTATGTTTTATAAATAAATATAATTTATTTCAATTTTTGTCATAAGAAAAAATCTAATAAATTTTTATGTAAAAACAAGGTTTCAATTGATTTTATGTTGATATATCAAGAGATTAATGTGAAATAAAAAAATAACGGATAGATACTAACCCGTTGACAACGATTTGTCCACGTTAATTAATTATGGAAATTTTATATATTCATTTTTATTATTATTATTTCTATTATGAATAATAATAATAATAAAAGTTGTTATTTTAATAAACAGGTTTTTACCTAATCTAAAACGTTAATATTTATAATTTAATAAACCATGTCAAAATGTCAAACAATTTCACATAATAAAATCAATAATTAATTTTTTAATGTAATACAAACATTTAACGCTCGCAAAACGTAAGTATATTCAAAAATATTTACATTTTATTTACTAAAATTAAAAAAAAATTAATTATTTAAATTAGTTTTGGTTTAAACTCGATATTCTCATATTTAATCTATACGAATAAGTAAAATGTTACAAATTGTAATTCTCGTTTATTTATTCAAAATATGTTATACTGGTATTTTAAATTAATAATAATTATTGATTTACATACTAAATACTAATACTCAAATGACACCTATGTATATATCTATAAGGAGATGAAATATAAATTATTTGTGTATTTACTACCTATTTTATAAAAATTATGAAACATAAAACATTATTACTTCTACTGGAGTATAATACTAGAAACCTAGCCACCGGTAAACCTTAACATTGGATATTCCGAAATTAATTCAACGTCTACGTTATATTACAAAGTATTTGAACATTTAAAGTAAGCGATAAGTATGAACAAATTTGATTTAATACTTAAACAAGTTGCCAAATTTTGTTGACAGATTGTTAACATATTAAAGCATAATATGAACTTATAATATTTAAATAGAATTTCCAGGTATTGATATTTGGTCAACAAATTAGGTTAGCGTAGCTCATACGTATAAACACTCCTATAAAGTATTCAAGTATAATTATAGTATAAAAGTATTTACTATTTAAACACCTTTGTCGATAATGAATATTTTTATGTTCAAGTATTTGATAAACTACCTATTAAATATTTTTAACTTTTTGTTGCTGAATACTTCTATTTTCGTTAAACTTTTTTTACGTGCCTAACCTTTATAGTTTTATACTTTATAGTGTAATAATTAATAATATTATCACTCTGTTAAAAATGATGAACTAATAAAGTCAATTTATTATCAGGTGTGGAAGGGGGATTGCTAATAACAAAAAAAGAACTCATTTTACTGATGCAGATATCAAAAAAAAAAAAAATATATGTAACAATTAATTTAAGTTTTGAAAAAAAATCTAATTTGCGTGATTAGTTAATTGGTTAACGCTAACTTTTTAAGTATTTGAATTACTTTTTTTTAATTAATGAATATTCACTCAAATACTTTTTAAAAGATTTTATATAATATTGTACATAGGTACAAAATGTCTGACCGTAGTTTCATTTCTCATTCACCCTGTTATAC
This sequence comes from Pentalonia nigronervosa, assembly GCA_014851325.1. Lineage (NCBI taxonomy): Eukaryota > Metazoa > Arthropoda > Insecta > Hemiptera > Aphididae > Pentalonia > Pentalonia nigronervosa. The sequence goes on from JACXSJ010001392.1 coordinate 58,072, forward strand.
ATAATATGTATTTTGTATAATATAATATGTACTATAATATAATATACTACTGTATCAATCTTCTGCAATCTAAACTATAAAACGCACACAACTAAATTTAACATAAGTTAATAATTCCATTTTTAAAATATTAATAGGGATTAGAATTTATTATATATATTAGCGGTTTTAGGTTTCGAATAATTCAAATTGTATTGTTTTGAGTTCAGACAGACTTTAACTTACGGGACTTGTCAATACAGTAGTTATACTTAAGTAATAGTTTTCTAAAATATCATTCGGAAAAGAGTTGTGGACGACAGAATCGCGGTACATTACCATATTAATATAGAACCTACAAATATTAGTACATTAAAGGATGTAAATACAAATTCACTACCGTTTAGAACAAATACTTATTAAAAAAAATTATTATGGAAATTTAAGAAATCCACATCTGTAAAAATGTACGTACGGTACTGGCGTATAGATAACAGATGATTAGTGTAACCTAATCTATGGTCACTGATGCGGGATTAGCACTTGTTACAGGAGACTTTTAAATTTTAATCGATTCGGAAGAGTTCAAACACGAAGCGGTGGTAATAGGTTAAATAGTATTATTTATTATTATTATTAATATTTTTATATGTGTATCGCTGACAAACAACCGAACAGCCGGCGTTTTTGAATATGTCGTAGGAGAGTGGCGGTGGTGGACTGCGTTTCTCAGGACCTTTAGGCTCGGGTCACCTGTTGTTATCGTTGTTGTCGTCGTCGTCGTCGACATCAACGGAAACTATACTGCGACCTATACCCGGATTAAACGATATTGTATTATAATAGCATTGAAACCAACCCTCTCACAACCCCTCCACCATCACGATAATAGTAGTAATAATAATAATAATACACTAATAATTAAGCATATTATTCCAAAACTCCCGGCGCTAACGACACAACGGTATAACTTAAAGTACAGATAAGCCGATTATGCATCTTTGTTTGCACGGCTCTCATCCATTATTATATTCATATATTATTATTATTATTATTATTATTATTATAATTACATCGTCGTTGTCGTTGTCATCGTCGTCATCGTACACATAATATATAATATTATAAATAATGCGCTGCAGCTAAAGCGTTAAACCGATTTGGTCCCGGCGAGTTTCAAAAGCGCGAGCGATTGTTATATATTTTCATCTCGTATTTAATGCATACAGACTACGATGTATGCGTTGATGTTTATTTACGTCTTATTATATATTATATAGTTTATAACATAATGCCGCGACAGAAGACGAGGATGACAAAAAAAAAAACAAAAAAAATAATAAACACAGTCAAAGAAAATGACGCGTATACCTATTATAATTGTACACGTCGTGTGCTGCGAAGAGCGCGCGCGCGCGTTGAATCGATTCCAATTAGACGGTATTTTTATTGTTTTTAATGAACCGGGAGAATTCGCGTTTTTTTTTTCAACTGCCGTACAACTGCACTCGTGTGTACCTGTAGTACACGTATACATTCACGATAATAATGCCTACGCCACCGCCGCCGTATTATGACGACAGCACTGCAAATTTCGCGCTCGTCTGTGCGGTGTGCACACGCTGGTAATAATGATAATATTATAGGCAGTATCATTGTGCTGCTGGGGCCGGGTTGAGTATTTTACGACGCTGTTCGGCGCGGAAAGATGAAGAGAGAGAGCGAGAGAGCCGATATAATATAGAAACGCACAAACGCCGCGCAGAAGATCGTTATCCGTATTCGCCTGTTGTTTATTGAACGCCTGTCTGCGGATTATTATTATTGTTGTGCGCCGGCCGACAATGTCTTTATATTGTAATATTGTAATACTATTAAATTGTTGTATCGCTTAAACATATATAATATATATATATATATATATATATTTGCGATGTGTAACGTATGAATGTGTGACGTGCGTAATATAATAATTATTTAATATTTTCGAATCGGTTTCGTTATAAACGGTTTGCTCCTTCCCCCTTCCTAAAATGTTTATTGGATAATAATAGTTACGAAAAATGATTTTTTAGATGACGCATAAAATTGGCTAAGCACGTACGAGTATGCTGCTAAGACTCAAATTTGATAAATGCTTAGATAAGTATGTTTAAAAAGTGACCATTTAAAAAGTGTCCTGTGGCGGTACCAAATACTTTTTTCAAATGATATCATTGATTTTGTATTCATAAATCTAAATAATTTAAAATACGGTTCTGAAGTTTATTAAATGAATTAATAAGATTGTGCACTATGCATGCATAGTGAACCATACTGAATAAATAATTATGCAAAATGTATGTTATTATTACAAGCCATTTGCAAATATACCCACTCAGTAGAACGGTGTAGGGTCTGTATGTCCACACAGATTTAGGGAGAAGAAAATATGAAAGCTAAGAGCCCCCCTCCAAAAAAAAAAAATTGATGTTAGTACTCAGTTGGTGAGTCCTCGCTCGAATCGACGTGGTTTGCGGGTGTACCGTTTCGCGGTCGTAGGCGCTCTTCGACTTTTCTTTTGCCACCACTCGAAGTCCGATATTCATCTGCAGAGTTCGTGCAAAAACTCGATAGCTTGGAGGTCGTAACGCAATTTTCCGTACAAAGACCGTATAGATATACCTCACAGTCCGATAATACGTACAATAGGTAAGTGCGGGTATGATATTATTATGGGTAGGTCGGTAAGTATACTATTCTCTTTGCCCACCAGCTGAAAAAGTGCGTACGCAACAAGCACAACAACAAGTAACAACAATAACACAATATTGTGATGTTCCCATTATATCTATTATTATTATCATTTCCTCGCGCGTATTTTTACATAATTTTATCGTCCTCGTTTCGGACTCTTAAACAGTCCACACACACCGTATAATATTATATATATATTATACCAGTCTTCGTATCTAATAATATATATATATATATAAGTGTGTATGCACTAGCCACATAGGTATATAGTAGTAGTGCTGGCATTATATTATTGTCCATGTAAATTTGTATAAATTAACATACCGTGCTACCGCGACGACCGAGGCGCGTTTTCCGTCGCAGAATCTCTCTTTCTCCCACACTCTCCCTCCCCTCACCTTCTCTCGACAACTCGCCCTCTCACTCTCTTTCTCTTTCTGCATTCGTGTGTATAATAAGTCGCAGGTATTCGCCGTAGTCTCCGGCGCGTTTTTACGCGACATTCCATCGCGAGACTTGTACACGACAACGCAGACACACATGCGCGCACACTTATCGTCGTCGACATACGACTATACGCGACCTATAATAATTATAACAGGAGACACGGAAACGTGTTTTTATTTTAATTAATCGTGTCCGTGTGTGTACCATAATATTTGAATAAATAGTTAAGTCCGGACCGCGACTCACGCGCCACCGGCTGACTGGTCGCGCAAATAACGGCCATATTACCTACCTAGGTACGTATACGTATAAGATGTACGTGCACGAACACGTCATGTTCAAATATAACACTTGCGATCCAAACTCACCGTGAATTGAGCACAATATGATTATGACTACACTATATTAGAAGTCCAAACTTGATGTGACCCCTGCAAAATTTTTCGCAAAATAGCAATTTCTAATATCACATTAATTTTGTTTAGTTTTAGTATGTTTTTCTTTTAATTATATAAATAAATATTTTTTTATGATAATTACAATAAATATAAATAAACTATACATTTAAAAGAGTTCTATTCACTATTCGCTATTCTATAATTTAATAATTATAAAGATGTATGTGGCCCACGTCAACTTCTAGTTATTTGATGTGGCTCGGTTTTCCCAAAATATTGGACACCCCTGATGTAGGTAATCAGATATCTATTGTTTCACCGAGTGGAACATGAAATATTATTACACAAGCGGTGATTAAGACAATAACCGTATAGGTAATATTTAAAGACCGTGTGAGTTAATTACTGTTATGCATAATATTATATTATATTGACTATTATAGGTATACATAGTCATACAATTATGAAACGTAATAACACTTATAGTTACGCGTAACAACAGGCACAATTAAACAAAAGTGACCAAATAAATGTAATAATAATATAGTTTTGAAACATCTCTTGTGACGACATAATATGATTCGGGTAAACAAAGTTAAATTAATAAATTAAAATTATATTGTAAAATTTAACGCTCTTTGTACAGACCGACGGATTGTGTTGAAAACTTTCTTCGATATTGATATTTATTCAGATACCGCTCGTATTATAATCAGCAACATTAATTAATTTAATTAAAGTTTAATAAACACGAATATTCTCATAAAACGTCATCGTGCCAGCGATAACGAAAGAATATCATAATATATACGTACCTGCCAAAATGCTGACAAGTTGCAAAATCTATAATCTTTATTATTCAACTATTAAGTTCCATAATATTATAATGATATTAATATTATATTTTACGGTTTAAACAATACTAATTAAGTTTTTAACGCGTATAATAATAATTTACAAGTATTGACGTCGTTTTGAATAAGCATAATATATAAATTATAACATGTATTATTTCACTTCGAAGTCCTCGCCCAACGCAGTATCGATCTAACCATAATGACGAGGATATTGTTGTTATGGTTGCGATTGAAGAAAAACAAACTCGGTATCCAAAAATTATACACGGTATTGTCAGTAGATATATAATAATATAATACTCAGTCTTATTGACGGAATGTCCGTATAAGTTATTATGATAATCCAATCGTTTGGGTAAATCATTCTGTCGGCACCAAAGTTTTGTAAACAACCATAAGTTTAAAATTATTCTGAATTGAGCGTGTATCGGATGCTATTGTGTACGTTATCAAACAATCGGTAAAGGATTTAGTTCGTATCTGATTGAATTGTTTAAAAGCCGATCGGTGACACGTGTGTACATAATCAAAGCGTATATTATTAAACAGTAAAAGCTAAACCTTTTAATCAGATCGAAAACAGAATTCATCATGATGAAATACGCCATTTAAGAAAACCCTTCGACGGGTGAATATAAACGATCATTTGATGTAATATATTATTATATTGTTATATTATGCCTTATGCATTTGCGTTTATATGGAATAATTAATCGTACGATTGTGTGTATGAAAGATATTATCGCGTCCAGTGTTTGAACAAAAAATATGAACGCGCACAAAAAAAAAAAATGAAATCATTTATAACGACTAATTAAAGAATTTGCTGGCGATCGGTATATAATATACGATCATTTTATTATATTATATTAAACTTATTGATTAAAATTTTAATGGTCGTATAATATTGTAGAGCCCGTTTTTTTAAAATATAATGTGTATATATATATATATATATAGGTTATACGCTTATAAAATGGTTGATTATTAAGTTTTAATTATGCGTATAATAGGTACCTATGTTATTATATCATAACTAGATAGTTTAATTATTACCGTTCTGTGATTTTTCTATACTTAAAATTAATACGCCATCAGTTTATTTATTATTTACGATCGTCAACATACCGGTTTCTTAATTTTGACCAACGTTTCAGCAACAGTGCAGCACTGATCCATCAACTGATCCAGGAAGGATAATAAATAATCCATTTCTTTAGATTTATATATAGGTAGATTAAAACACGTGTGTGTGTACAGCGAACCTGATTCGTTCAAACCTGCAGCAAGTGCGTGACCGTATACCTGCTGCATAACACTCCGTAACTACTTGAAAAAATACGATTAATATTTTGAGCCAATAAAATGCGATTATTAAATAGTATAAAATCGGTTCCCACAACGGTTGAAATCCGGTGCAATCAATACTAAACCTTCAAGCCGCATAAAAGCTATATAAAGTACCGTTTTTGTATATATATACCAACTACGCGTAAACCTTTTTGCGGAAACTTATACATACGTAATTATACATACTAATACACCACGTGCTTGAGCTCAGTGCATGCAGAAAAATGCATGTTTATAAAATTATTACGAGTGATTATATCGCCATTTTTTTGATTCCAGGATCCATGCGCGTAGTCGAACGATAAATTAACTGACGTATTACCTATATTATGTATATCATTTATGCATTGCCCTCATACACGCGCGCAAAAAGTCCGTCAGTCATGGCACCTCGAATTCAAAACGTTGAAAATTTTTGTAACCAAAAATTCAAAACTCGTTACATCCGAGTCTTTTTTCCTGCACGTGTGAGAAAAACCCGCGGTGAATTGCAGTCCGCTGTAAATATTATATTAAAACGATGGATGGTCAGAGAAGATTCAGGACAAGACTTTTCTTTTCCCCGATAACCGACGTAAAAAACTATTGTGTACAGGTAATTTACGCAGACATGCAGCAATGGTAAGCATTATGAATATAATGCCTATAAACTTATACCTAAGGGGAGAGTCGTAAAACACTTGGCGCTCGTAAATCCGCGTGTCCGACTGAACGTCCTCCTCGTGCGTGGGAGACTTTAATGTGCGAACGGTACCCACCCATAGTCTTATTTCGTTTTTGTTTGCACGACGATATTATAAACAGCGACGCTGCGTTTCGCTGCAAATACTAATTTCCCGCGTAGGTCGTGCGCCACAGTCGAGAAATCGCGGACGACAACAAGACAATAGTAATTGAATTGTAACAAAAAAAAAAAATAAATAAATAAAATATGGAAATAAAATAAATATCCGTATTACATATATATGTATAAACTTAAGTCAGACGCGACATAATATAATTTAGCGGCGGTTAAAGCAGTGCGTTGCGATGGAGTTATTATTATTATCGTTGTTGTGCGGCGTGTTGTTTTATTTCGGCGCAGTCGTATATCAAACGACTTGTAAATTTCGCGGGAGACAATAGCTGGAACACGACGCATGTTATTATATATATAGTATATAATATTATTATAGTGTATTTACTATTATATCGGGCGGGCGTGGACGATTGTAAAGTCATAATAATATTATAATACTGCTGCAGCGGTGAAAAAAAAATAACCGTTTGATTTATTATCGAAACGCCGCGTTTACGTGTATACGAAACGTGTATATATATATGATGACAATATTTATGTATATATTGTAATATTACGACAACGGGAAAAAGAAATTGAAAATTGAAAAAAAAAATGGAATAAAAGCCGCACAGAAAAAAACCGACGATCGGCCTTTGGGGGGCGGCGGAGGAGGCGCTTCGTCGTATCAACGCTGTTACGATATTATTATTATCGTTAAATTATAAGTAGAACGAACCGCGATCGGCCGCACGCGAGAACGAGTCGTGAACCAGCTGCCGGCGGGAGAGGGCGGAATAATGGTACTCTCCAGCTTGAGAAAAAGATAGAGAGAGGCAGGGAGAGGGTGAGCGTTCGGAGGTTAGTCTGCAGCGGTTATCGTGCGGCGGCGGTGGAGGGGCATTGCGAATAATGTGCACCTATATGGAGGCACACGTATATAAGATACGATAATATAATAGTAGGTGTGTGTGGTCGCACTTATTGCCGACGTGATAGAGATGTCACCGTGGGCACCGGTGCGACGACACACACACACACAAACACATACATACACACGAGTTTACACATAGCACGAACCTTTGTCTTTATATTGCCGAGTGCATAACACACACACACACACACACACACAACACAAGCACATGCAAAAGAGTTCACGATTGTCGCCACTGTCATATGCGCCGCAGTGCAGCAAAAAGTGTGTGCGTGCGTGCGTCGTTCGCGTCTTGTCTGCGCGAGGTAATTTATTATTATTTATTTATTTTACGATAATATTATTCGCGCATGATCTTCGTCGTCGTTGCATACCTATAAACGTCGGAGCACGAGAACCGTGAGCGCACACCGCGTCGTCGTCGTATACTAAATAGAAAATATAAAAAGGATACCTAGAAAAAATATGTGAATATGTTCTCTGTGTATGTATATTGGCCGAGTTACGCGTGTTTTTCTGACTTCTATGTTGGGATACCATAATTTGAATTGAACACATCACTGGACGATAAAACCAGTATTTCTTCGTTAAAAAGATATCTACAAATCTACATTGTCACAATGTAGGTACACGTATATTGCATAACGATGATATAGTGTCCAAAAATTTGGACAGAATAAACAGCTAGGCACAACTTTAAGCATTCGCCTATATAACTGCACAACTTTAGGCATTCGCCTATATAACTTCTTTTACCCGTGAAAAAGATTGTCCAAATGATTTGTCCACTGATAAAGATAATAAAAATATGATCGTTATTTTTTTCACAAAACCAACAAAGATATCATTTCAAATGGAAAAGGACTACTTCGATACAAAAACAAATAGTCAACATTGGTCAGAAATCGGTCAAAATTATTTGTCGAAAGTGCATTATACCAGCTTCAAATTATATAAAACCTAACCAAACATCCTAAAGTACTGAGAAAATTAGTGTGTGTGTGTGTGTGTGTGTGTGTGGTTATATATCATGTTCTGTGTCCGTGCGGTCTATATATGAGATAAGTTTATTGTTTATTTTCTCGCCTTCCACCGGTTCGGCGGCGCTGACGATCTGGAAAAAAAAACGACCGACATCGATGCGAGTCGAATGGATCGATGCGGGTAATCGACAGGAAATGAGAAGACAAATTTAAATGCATGTGTGTGTCAACGCGAGGTAAGTCACCCGTGTAATTCCTCTGGACGGACAAGGTATGTGCCACCGCCATCACGTCGAGTAAACCCACTCGTTATTTTGTATAATATACGATATCATAATATTCCTACTGCAATAATCTATTATTATTATTATTATACCAATCAGTCATCAATCACCGGCAGCGCCGATGTGATTACCAAACTCTCCCGGTCGTTCCCTCGGGCCCGTATAATATAGATTGGTACCTATATAATATAATAAATTAATAATAATATTTTCATATTATGTGTACGCCGGTTTTCGTGAAATTATTCTTCCTACGCCAGAGCTGGATATAAACTTTAACGATTTAGAAAAAAAACATAACAAAACCGTCAAAGGCGCAAAGTTTTTCGGTCGAAGGTGTCGAGAGCGTACGTAATCTCGAAATCCTTGACGAATATTCACACATTTATCTTGTCATCGAAATCAACTATGGTTTAAAATCGACTATATTTATTAGGTTAGTTGTGTCTGAAAAAAAAAGGTTCAAAAGAGGTCATATGTAATTCGCCTCTCAGCGTGCTTGCGGTTAAATTAAATAGATAGCTATCGATAATTAATTGATATAAAATATTGTTTATTATTAACATGAAATACTTTTACAGAATGTCAAAATATTATTATTTAAATTCCACAAATAGAGTATATCGACCAATCATATATTTAAAAAAAACACACAAAAATAATTATAATAACTACCTACAGTAAAATTGTTATGGAAAATTATTTGAGAAATTCATATATCAATTTTTGGTACATATATAAACATAATCAAGTATTAATAGAAGTTCAAATTTTAAAATTTATATTTTATCAACTAAAATTAATATATAATAATATTTTTAATAAATAATAAGCATAATTATAATTAAATTTTCATAAAAAAATGTTATACAATATGTTAAAATTAAAAAAAAAATATTTTAACAAAATCTAAGATTGAAATATTGTTTTTTTTTTATGTTTTATTTTTTTCACTACATGAATTATACATTTTTGAATGTGTTTAAGTTATCTACATCAAATAGGTGTATACAAAATTACTTATGTATAGGCTTAAAAAAAAAAAATAATAAAATTAAATAATTCTACACACAATTATTGACTTTTGATACACAACCGATGTCAATAATTTGTATTATATTATGCTATGGCCGCAGCCTCCTCCAACAACAGATGCATACGATATGAAAACCACTATCGAATTAAATTTTATGTTTATATATACTAATTGTCAATGAAATTCCTCAAACGGTTTATTGTGATAAGGGATTACGTTTAATACCTAAAGTAATTACTAATTAGTATAGGTATATGTGATTTGGTCTTATAGCGTACAGAATACTCGCGGGAGTCCTCTCCTTGAGAATAAACATAAAAAACTTAACAGTAGACTTTACCTGTTGAGACAATTACTACTATCTGATATCAATATCTCAAACGTGCTTATCGTGTACAAAAATCTTTTTATACGTGTACGTACGTAATCATTCGACTTAATATGGAGCCTGAGCAAAAATCCAATATTCAAACAATTTAAGATTTTCAATTGTTTTGTATACGTATTACCATTGAGTATAGATATACTATCTATACTCAATGGTATTACGTATCATCGATAAAATGCCTTGGTAACAATTAAACTACTCCGTTACGATCACCAAATTAAATCCATCAGCAAAACAGCTATCGCCTTCTAAAAAAAGATATCATGACAAATTAAACAAAAAAATACAAATCTCCTTATCTCTCCCAACTAGCGTCCAGAGCACTCCCGAATAATCCGACTGCAACATAACTAAAACATAGCTGGTACAGGGGCACTGACAAATACTTAAAATGAAACTGTTATGTAAGACTTTAATTTAAAAAAAATGAAATAACTGAACCATGTAAATGTGGCTGCTGAGAATCATCCAACAAGACATTTTTCTGTATTTTCACAACCTTTTTTTAAATTTACCTATTATACAAATTGTATTGTTTATAAATATTCAACAAACGGGTTTTCTCTAAAAAAAATAATAATAATTAATGTTAGGGACTCACAGATTCCTAAAAAATATACTTCCAAGATTAAAACGACACTCCCGGGGTCATTTCCAGAATAACATGTTGCTATAACACAATAATTAGGTTTATATTACAGTATGTTAATAAATAAAATACAAGTATTTATTGGTGACTTCGACTTATCCTGCAATGTATGAAATAGTATGTCTCTTGTGTAGCTTTATTACATTATAACCAAAGTTCCACTCAAAAATGAATCAAATTACGATCTAGCTATTCGAATTTTTGAAAAGAGCGTTTACCTACAAAGACCACAATAAGTGCTTTGGTCAAATTGTAGGACCTCTTGTTCAGGAAAAGAAAAACTTGATCACCATTTACTATAAATTTACTAGGGAGTTACACCTTCAAGCCCACACGACTTGTACAATGTTACATTAATTATAACTTATGTTTTATTAAATAAACAACTATTATTATTTAAATTGATGGAAATTGGCTTAAGTTAACTAAACACTTCACCATTAATAATTGGATCACTAGCAGAGACGCATGCAACAATAATAATAAACAATTTGTATATACACTGCTGGTGTTTAAATTAATTTTATGAAAAATAGATTTCTATTGTTTATGTAATTTAAAATATAAATAGCCTCATAAAACATTTGAAAATTAACCAAATTCTGAACTGTAGAGATTATTTTAAAGACGATAAAAGAATAAAATATAAGTAACTGAAATCAGGTCATGGTTATTATTATTATGATGATGATGATGATAATAAATGATTATAATTGTCAATAGTCATTTGATTACGATCTTTCAGCTTCCAGTCATTTCGTAATAAGTATACCGTTAAAAATGAGAAAATGTCGACTGATTTGCGTGCGTAAATTGTGTCAACTAATAATACTAAGGCACAATAAATGTTATAAAAAACAACACGACTGCGACGAACAAAGTATTCAAGGTATCAATTAAATTGTGCAATTAGCTATTTAATAGCTATTTAATCCTGTACGTGGTGAAGCGATTGTAAATTGTGCCCCAGTGAACATTTAATAAAAATAGTATAGTAAATTGTGACCGGTATTTTTAGGTATAAATTTCTATGTAGTAAATTGCGACTAACATTTTTCGGTTTCTAAAATGGATAAAGTAAATTGTGCCCATAGTATCCAAGCAGCGATATCTATTTTATACACTATTATACATTTATTGGTATAAGAGCCAAACGTTTATCGCTTTAATTGTTATGATATTATCGATATCAATGACTTAGGGCTGAATATGTGAAAATGTTGTCGCATTACTATGCTGATAGTATATATGAAAATAACTTATAAAATTATTTACTCTCTATATATATATATATAATTAACCTAACAAAAACATTTTTAACAACCTAAGAAACTCACTTGTATTATTTAATTTAAAATAAAAATTGAATTTTTATTTTTTTATTAATTCATTTAATATAAACAAGCCTAAAAAATATTTTTAAAGGACAGTGATAGTCGCCTCTTCGTGGTGTTCTCTAGGTAATATTAAACAGCTATCATAAAAATAATATCTCTATTGGCCACAATCTACTACGTAAAAATGTATACCTGAAATATACTATACGCAATTTCCAATTTTTTCCTCTCGTTAGGTGCAATGTACATTTGTTCACGCGATGTACTTTCATAATACTTTATTCTCGCCACTCTTCAATATATCATTCTATTATCATATTATAATAGTTACAGCACTATAATACCTAAATTGTATATCAATCACTGCATGCGACGACGTCCATTTTAAAATATGGTAAAACTATATGAGCATTTATCTTCGTAAGTATTATAATGACTTCGATATTGTTGTTATGCGTACAATATATTGATCTCGAGTTTCATGGCTAACTGGCCGGTTTAGTGTGTATTGTAAAATAATGAAATAAACATGAATGTGGATCCTAAAGTGAAATACAAGTAGCTGGGACCTCGGTTAGATACAGTGGAATCCGGTTTTTTTTAGCTTTAAAAAGTAAATAAAAATACCATCCAATTAGTCTGTTGAATTATTTACGATTCAGGTAGTACGTGATTATATCGGTTTTCATTCGGCCGACGACATATTATTATCAGCAAAAAGTTAGACTATTCTGGTTTTTTTCTTTTTTTCTTCTTCTTCAGTTGGGACAACCGAAATCATTTGAATTATAAACTTGTAGTTTATCTGATTGGCACCCAATACGTTAGCACCTAGTTGACCTTCTTGAAATAAACGGAACGCTATTATATACGAATCTATTGACGAAATAAAAGAAATTGGAGAACGGTATTTAATTACATACACGATTACCGCATACAAATTGTTTATAATTTAGAACAATTCGTGTTAAAATATTCATCGATAATTCCTCCTATAAAAAAATACTATGAACCTTATGGATAGTAAAAGTTTAATTCAGGATATATATTACGGTATTTTTTTCAAGTAATATGATCTAAACGAGCGGTTTTTGGAGTTTTATCTAGTGTCAGAATACTTGAAAATATAATAATATAGAAAATGTAAATATTTCAATACGAAATGAAAAGCGTAAAAATAATATTACCTTTATGTTAAATCTACTTTCTTTATGTATTTCTTAACTCACTCATGATGAAATACAAAAAGTCGTCAATTATTGCACATTTTCCAAGTAGGTAATAATTATTCTACTTAAAAATTTTAATATACAGTTAAATATTTTAAATTTTTAATAAATTTCATTCTGAATATCATTTTCTATAAAAATAGTATATTTATGTTAAAATATTTATTTAACTAAATGGATTTTTTTATGCATTCTAATTGCAGTAATTTCCATACTTTAACTTATAATAATATGATCATATTAGTGTAGGTAATTTTGATTATATCAACCTGTTGATTCTATTAAACATTGATATTTAATTGATATTTATTATTATACTTATAAATTAAATAAAAATAAAACATATTATTCAAAACAAAAATGTTCAATGAAGAAAAGATTCGATTAATAGTTCATTGCACTTGACCGTTGTGTTATTGATTTAATTATTAGTTAAAAATTAAGTAACTACGTTATGTTATAACTTATAATTATAATCAGCTCTATTTTTAAATATTTAAAGCCATAAAAGCTAAAATAAAAATAGTTTAAAAAGTAATTCGTATATCCGGTATACAATGATTTTAATAAAAATTACTTTAACATTACAAACCTATGCGATTTTTCTTAGGTATTTATTTTATGTTTCAAGTATAAACATTTGATTCCATAAACCAGCAAAAGACATACGAATCTCAATGTATAGTATATTATAATTTTATCTATATTTTAATAAATAATGTTTAACGATCCCACAAGTTTCCGTTTTAAGTTGATAAAAGTAACAATACCTAATATGCTTAAAGCTCAGATGACTTTTTAAGCAGATGCAATGGTATTTTACAGTTGGAAAATCCTTGAAAAAATGTGAAGATTCTTTTGTTAAAAAATCATATATTTAAAATATTAAGGTCACATAAGCATCATAAATTATTAAATGCTCTATAAATTATAATATTATGCTTAAAATATGTTTTATTAATGAGAAAACACTTTGTTTCTAAAATTTTATTAACTATTTAGGTACTTAAAAATTTAGCATAATTAATTAATGCTATTCGCGGTTTATAATCATTTTAAACTAAACTTCCATTATTGTGTCTTACAAAAAATTAATTACTGACAAAGTATTGATGAAAATTGCAAATGTTTAAGATTCAGGTTAATGTATACGAAAATAACACACTTTATTCATTATAGATTATAAATGAAGCTATTGACTTTATTTTTAAGAGTAATAAAAATACTTCAATCTTCAACTCTGAGAAAAATTTCTTATAGAAAATTGGATATAGTTAGTGCTTTGTGTTTCCAAAAGCTTTTTGTGAAAAATATGCACAGTACTTTACAAACTATTCAGGAAAAACAAAAAAATAATTGGGTAGAAATGGGATTTTTTTACTCAAAACCAGTTTTTGACAGTCAATTTTGTTTTTTGACTGTAATTTAAAAATTAATAACATATTAATTAGACTTGAAATTTACAACAAATTTTTTTATTATAATTTAATAGACTTATAGACATATTACATCCTGGTCTTGAAAATATTTTGACTCTTTTTACAGTGCAAGTTATGGATATTTGAAATTGTTGACTATTTTTAGTTGTTTAGTTCAACCTACCGTATTATTAATAGAAAAATAATTACTTTTATATGTATACATATAAATAAATCATAAAATGTCCTTAAAATTTAGAAATATATGCTGATAGAACGTCTTTGCTTAGAATCGTTTTTCGTACCTATATAATATACTTATAATTTAACATTAAATTTAAATTTTAAAATATTTTATCTATTTATGAAATGTAAAAACTTTTTAATATTCAAATAATACTGGTCACTCATGATAACGTATCATAGTATTATTTCCATCATCGCTACCACATTTCAAAAATAAACTAATTTTACCTTATAGCCATCCTACAAAGGTTAAGAGTTTAAAATTTAAAACATTAGTTACTATCTTTTATACGAAAGTAATATAAGCTGAAAAACAGGTGTAACTATAAACCAGTGTTTCCCAACCTGGAAACATTGATGAGGAGGCGAAAGCAGTCATCATGTAGTAAAATTTGTATTTAACAAATTATTTTTATTTTACAATGTTGGGAAAAAATGAAAAATTAATAATAACAGATTATTGGGTATCGATAAAAATCACGAGTATTTAGCCGCTAAACACTCATAATCTTCGCCGGGGTACTTAATCCTAAATAAAAGGTTCTGAGTATCGTATGGTACCTTTACAAAAAAAGGTGATTACATTTTTAAATTTATAGGAGAGGCACAAGATTTTTGAAAATTTATAAAGGGGGGGGAGGTAGATTAGAAGAGGTTGGGAACAGTGTCGGCCTGGCCAGGGCCGCGGGGCCGCAAACGCGGCCGAGGCCCTGTGCTTTTTTTTTAAATTTATAATTAATGGAACTAAAAATATGCTGACACGACACTGTCAGGGCCTACGAGATGAGACAGAAGGGGTCAGAGTTCCATGGCTTGGAGTAACAGTCAGTGTTTAACGGTCTGCTTCAAATCATACAATTATAGTCGTTTTATATTTAATCGTTTTTTTTTTTTTTAATATAACATTTCGGCTGGCTGGGGGGGAGGGTAGGAGGATATACATTAATCCAATATCCTATGAAGAATGTAAAAAAAAATTGAGGCCCTACAGCAAAATTGCGGCCGAGGCCTTTTATATACCAGGCCGACACTGGTTGGGAACTACTGCTATAAACTCATCAGTATGTTAGGTATAGGTAATATTAAATGAACAATACATTTTACTGTGATGTCTTGGTGAAATTAAAATGGTTTCGTCATCATTATATTTTGTTGTTGTGTATATATTTCCGAAGAATTCTTAACTTTGGTAGAATAAAAACCCATTCCCGATAACTTGTCTACACTTTTACTTTCTTAACAAACGATAATTCATTGTAAAAAAGATAAACTGTTGAATTAACGTATAAATGCAATGTCACTGCATATCGTACAATTGAGGTGGTCAAGGATCTTATAGTGTCCATTGTAATGGTAATTGTTCGGATTTCTCATTCATAAAACATTAGTCAAGGTACCTGTCGATGAACACTGACTAATTATTTATAATGGGCTTCGGATGTAATGAAAATCATGAACAGTTCAATAAGACTGACAAGACGTGACACGAGTGTATATTATAATAATTTAATGCACAGCGATGTAAAAGCAATGGCAGTAAACGCGACGACAAACTTTTAGAATGTCCAATTACTAATAATTAGATGCAAAGCGGAGTGCTGAACCGTCCAGTGTACTAAGGTTTACAGCTTTTTAAGCCTTTTATACGAGGAGGTAATCTGAATAGTCACTATGCAAGTTATTTCGCAAAATTAAATTTTCTCTCTATTACAGTGTTAGAATCTTGATATATTATTATGTGTATACATAATATGCAATTCTTTTATAAAAAACTTTGGCCCGTCGTCCTGATTATATTGTTTATTCATGAGTATTTAAAAAAAAAATATTAGAAATCAAAAATGAATTATATAGTTATAAAAAAATTAATATACATATATTTTCAAGATAATTTTGATTAATTTACTCCATTAAAAACATAGTTTATTAACTATTATTGTATTCTAATTCAAGGCAATAATAGTATTAATTATTCATATTATTCAACTGAATAAAAACTAAAATTTAAATTGAAAACTAAAACTACGAGTCAATTACTATATTTAATTTAATAATATAGTATAATGTACTAATACAACTATAATTTATCATTATATACTCAGTAAAGTGCTGCTGCAGATAACTACCGTTTTTTTCAGAAAAACAATTTTTATTTTTTAAATGGTTAGTGACCTAATTTACTTGTAACCCTATAATTTATCAGGTGGATACTACTTTGTCTTATAAATATCATAAATTCGAATTTTCCGTGTAATCATATTACATGCATGCGGTATGGTCAGGTATATAAGTGAACACTTTCAGCAATACTTACGATATAGCTGATATTTGTTCGAGTATATAATATATGGGCGATATGAAACGGGACATATAGTATGTATATTAAACTTTATAGTTTATATATACCTATTATGTAGATGGACGGACAATCTGCAGGACTATACATATATATTTGAATAATCTTATCAGTTATCAGAGCATTATCGGGCATTACGGGGTAACCCTGCAGTAACTGCAGGAATATATCGCCATCGTATATTATATTACGAAAATACTTTTACAGATGTGCAAAAGCGAACCCATCAAATTGTCGATAATAATATATAATATTACGACTTTGGGCGGCCCGTCACATCAGAGAGGCGGTATATATATATATATATATGGAGGGCCGACGGATCGGGGACAGTTTTGCAAGAGGGGTTATCGGAGTGGTGGTGGTGGTGATGGTGGCGGTGTAGATCCGTAGAGGAAGTATATAAAGATTTATACACCAAACGTCGGGAAGGAAACGACGTCGTCGTCGTCGTCGTCGTCGTCGGCAACGATTGTTCGACGACCCTAAACGTTTGTGATAAACGCGCTGCAGTGTACCCGAGGGATATAGACAGTTGCGTAGAGACGAGGGGTGGAGATGACGGGAAGGAGGGCGAAAGGGATGCGCGCGCGATTACCGACCGATTATCTGAGTCCAACCCCTTGTTAGCGACCCACCCCCGTCCGCGCATGCGCTCGTGTATCGCGATCACGAGTATATATATGTACCTACCCCATATTTAGACTTATATATACTGCACACGACTACGGCGCCCGCGTATTTAATAATAATAACGTTAATCCCCTAAACGATGCTTATTCGCCGTCGCCGCCTCGAAATCCGCTTACCATTGTTTGCCGCCGTCACCGCCGCCACCGATTTAGATTCGGGCGGTGGAGGAACGCCGCCGGTCCCGCTTTGTTAGGTCTTGATTGAATAATCGCCCCCGCATGCCGCCAACGATATAATACGACGACGGCGGCGACACGACTCTACTCCATTGTTTAAGCTCTCTCTCTGTCCCTCTATCATTCTCTCTCAGTCTCTCTCTCTCTCTCTATATGTCTCTCCCTCTCCTTCTCCCTCTCCCATAACAATGTCCCTCTCAGTCACTCTCTCTTTCTTCGTGTCTCTTTAACACCGCCGCCGACCAAACGTCACCCGTAAAACTCGGGAAAACGATCAAAGCTCGACTGCGTGTAGTATATAATATAAAGTTGTTTGTTTTCGGTAAAATAAAATATAATAATATTATACTGCACACAGTCGAGCATCGATCGTTTTCCGAAAAACGTACTTCACCACTACACCACTACTCACAACAATACTTATAGGTTGAAACCAACTGTTTGTGTTAAGTCTCGTTTCACCCATCCACCAAACGCGTCTCGCGTTTTCATTTTTATTTTTCTCAAATAACGGAAAACCGATCGGATAGTTAAGTATTTTCAGTAAGTGAGCGGCGTAGTTATTGTAATTGTATGACGACCACTCGAGCGTAACCATATATTATTATGACGCTTGCTGCAACGGTGTAATTTGTTTTTGATTATACATTTATCGTACATTTTGTCAATACCATAAGAAATACCCCAACTGCTCACGTCATATTATAAGTACGGTTTGCCCTGCAAGTGAACAACATTAAACACAGATTGGCTATCGGAGGCGATATCGAATAACGTATTAATATTATATTATAATATGTGCAGCGCGGCAGGGTCAAAACAATCATCGGACAATAAAAAAAAAAAATCGTATTTTTTTCCTTTTTAATAAGCCAATTATTGACAATAGAAAATACTATTCGAATGTTTGTTCCATTTTGAGCGCAATCATTTAACCGGCAGATATAATAATTGACAACATACCCTTTTATGGGTTTCTATATAGTAATAATAATAATAATTTGTAAATAGAATATCTTGACTACTATATTCGAAGAGGTTGACTTCATTTCGTTGTATAATAAGTAATAACACACAAAGGGTCAATTTAGTACGTGGAATAAAAAATAATTAATTAAGCCATTGTGTTGGATGGTTATTTTAAACAAACAGTTTATTGAAATCAAATAAAATTAATATACACATCGGGTAATTATAAAATATTATACACAAGTAGATGCGTTGAAAACGAGAGAATACAGTAAAAAATGTGTTTGACATTGGCCGCATTTGTTGTAGAATAAAATTAAATATTCAATTTATGCAAATTCACCTCAAACTGTAACGTTCAAGACCTGTGTATAAAATGCAAGGTTACGTATGCACATAGAATTTCAATTGTAAACATGTTAATCTAATAAACATAGCGTATTATAATATATTACAAATTAATTGCACACAACAAATGAACATATCATACGTAATAAACTTCTTCTTTTTTTTAAACTCAAAATGTGGTGTAAATAATACATTATTATTATAACAGTATACTGACTACCGAATATCTTTCAAACATTATTCGAGCTGTGTAACAATATGTCATAATATATATATATATTGTAATGTTATCAATCCAGAGATATGGAACGCAACAGAAAAGTAGCAGAATTAAAGTAAAATTGATACGCGTTCTATTATCACAACTTACTATTATATACCTGTAAGTAATTAGCGTTCGATAAATTAAAAAAAATACTGCTGCTTAGTATACACTTGCATCTTACTTTAAGAATTTAATAAATAACCAGATAAATAATTAAATTGATAAAAAGTGTTCTTAAATTATTCAAAAAATAATTAGTAGGTAATACAAAATTTTACCAGAGATATACATTTCTAATGAATATAATATTTGGCTGGCATTTTCCTGAAATTTTCTTTAAAAACTCAAAACGATTATAAATACGATATTAAACGCACTCGTAAGATGTTAATATGTTTATTAAAAATTGGCAAATACAGTGTCGATGAGTGGACTTTACCAAATATAATAATATATTTAGAAGATATTTAGTAATTTAGAATGCCTATATGTAATATGACTCTCTCCTGATTGAATACGCGGATGATTTGAACAAAAATTTATTGAATAATAATGGTCTACCAAAAGCCAAATAGCTTAGATATTGATAAATACTATACATGTATTTCGATAAAAACTGATCCGTCGCGTGGCTCAATGGAAACCAATCTCCTCGTGTACCTATTACAGATGTACCTACATACTTCGATTGAGAAATCGAATCCGATTTATCCGATATACGTATATTATACCTATAACCCTTGAAGCCATCATGATATCAATTCTGACGGTTAAGTTATTATTGTGTTATATAAAATGATAATAAAAACAATATTGGCGTGCTTGTAACTATGCATACATTATTCAGAGGGCGAAATCTACACACTATAAATATGGATAGGTACTTATATAGTTAGGGTCGGGTGTCGTAAACGTGTCTCTATCTCCGTCTCTCATTGTAAACATTCCAACTGTTTTTCTCTATTTTTCTCGGTCTGTTCACACACCACCGCACGTCATATACACGACGACGCCATTTCTATTTTCTTCACTTTATCTCTCACTCTATATAATATAATAAAATATTATACTGCGACTAGAATATTATGTTTTCCGCGAGCCACGACCGTAGCGCAGTGATGGTCTTATATATATATATATATATATATAATATTATATAGGTACAGCCACAACTATAAGGAAACCGCTGCCACTTCAAAAAAGAGATAATGTATCAGTATGTCCATGCATATGATATTGTTAGTATTATATTATTATTATTGTTATTACTATTTACTACTATTATTATTATTATTATTATTATTATTATTGACGTACATTGGCAGTGGCAACGGCGGCAGCGATAAAAACAATGGGATGGCCAACCGTATGTATAAGATGAATAAGGCGCACACAAACATGATAATAGCGTATTATGTGCACTCCTGTACGTATATTATTATTATTATTATTATATAATATAATGTAAGTATTGTATAACACCGTAAGGTCTATGTATGTTTTATTATCGTACACGTGATATTGTTAATATATCTATCGTATCGTAGTAGGTGTATTATATTGGAATAGATATTGTAATCTCTACTCGTATAGATACTATAAAAAAAAAATAAACACTATTTTTTTTATCGCCAAACAGTATTAGGCTTTTGAGTGCTTTTACAATATTGTATACTTTGTTGTACCTATCAGTATATTATGGTAGGTGGTGTTTACCAATATTTAAGTACCTAGCAGATCGATACGTTTGTGGTACAACGTGCTAAATCAAATTATTAAATAACATTTAAAACCGAAAAATAAAATAAAAAAAATGTAATATTTACAATAGAAAATATTATTGTATATCTATGCGTATTCATTTTATAAGTAAATTTCAGTATCTGATAAACTATGTACTTTGAGAAGTCTTGTAAGATTACTCTCAACGGAATTACATTTACATGATTAAGTTAATTGTATTTGAGTCTTACAAGCTAAGTAGTTTCCTGCACGGCTGCACAAATTGCAGCGTTTGAGATGTGTTTTCGGATTGTTTGGAAATGTATTTTGGCTGCTAGATGAGGAGATTGGTATTTGATAGGAGTTTGTCATACAATTTGTGTATTTGAACACATAGCATAATTAAAAATTAAAAACGATCATTCCTCGCTCCAGTTAAATTACGCACATTCATATTTAAATTCAATGGTTCATCATTAAAATAATATGAGCTTAGCAACAGATAAAAAGTTCCTGAAAAAAAACTCGCAACGTATTCGAATAATAATAATGATACTCCCAAAACCTTTACCATACAGTTAAATTTGATAAAACGGTTATCAATTAAAAGCAATCGTGGTGATTTTTCTTATCTTTAAAGTTAAAAGTCATAAAATATTATTGGATTTTTATTAATACAGTACAAACGAAAACGAAATAATAGTGCCTTGAGTTGACCAACCGTTAGAAAATCGGTAACAATAAACCATAAATTAAAAGATATTAATATATTGTATTAAACGATTAAATGATATCATACAATGATAAATTAAGGTTTTTAAAGTGACTGAAAACAACATGGTTATTATTGCGAGTTATATGGTATTAATATGCGATGTGGCCATGTGGTCATGTAGGATAATATGATAAATCAATTTATTATTATGTTTTCTACGAAGGATTTATAACATAGTATAATATTCTGGTTTACGAAATTGTTTTACAACGTCTTAACACGTCATTATAACAGTGCGCGTGTTGTAAAAACTTTTTATTTTTCAATTGAAATATTATAACAAATCATGTTTTATAATGTACCTACTCGACGCCACGTGGAATTTGGGAATAATCATTTTTTCTATTCGACTCATCGTCTTCCACATATATCATAAAAACATAACAAAATGCATTTATGACCTGCACTGTGACACCACAGCAGTAAGTTGTCTGTTGAATTACACGCCGCCGCCGCTGTAGTTGTAATCTGTGTTTCGATATCAGAATGTCAGGAACAATGACCGTATATTTTGCAATCGTAAGTATATATGTTTCAATCGATATTAAATATTTTATATTCTATCATTTTAAACTGTAACATCCACTCGATCGCTCGTTATATTATTATTATTATTTTTATTATTATTATTAATATTATAGTCTTTAAATTTTTTCCTCGTTCTTTATTCTTTTTTTTGCGTTGCATCGCACTGCGATGGGCGGAGTTATTCTGTGTAGGCACGTATAATATATATTTCCAGTGACGGCGAAAGGACTAATAAAAGAATCATCAATCATTTCGCGATAGTCAATTCAGCGCGTTCTGTATGGTAGACAAAGTCTAGAGAGGAACGGTCGGCCCCGACAATGCCGTCATACTCGCGGTTATATGAAGTGCATTTGAATGGAACAGGTGCAGATGGCAGTATATAAAAATTGTGATGCAGAAATAAAGAAAGATTACCCCGTCATCGTTCCTCTGACAAGGTGTGCACGTATATATATATATAATATGATATACCGTACCGACGGCGATATATAGACATAAATTATCGGACGACTGAACGGAGTATTTGTATATTATTATTATTATTATCCATGTATATTCAATAATATACCTATATTATGTCCCGCGTATATATAGGTACACCGTGTGGACTTTCGGTAACACGATTATGGTATGTGTTTATACTTGGGAGCCGGTATCTCATATTATTATAACGACTTAATTATAAATATTAATATCGAACCCCTGTCGGCACACCGGGACCTTTAATAATTACAATATGATTGTTTCAACACGACTCAGCATGTTTTATGGGTATCCAAAACAGACACGCAACACAGAACCGACATAAAAAAAAATAAACAGTAATACGCACGTAGACGGTAGAGCCCAGATTGATTAATTGATTTGATATTTTATGTTGTGTTCGGTATTAACTACTTCACGTTTGAGACGTATTTATTACTCTTATTATTATAATATGTTTGTTTAATCTAAACCCAACAGAAGGTAATTTTCTCTCAAATACAGGATTACCCTAATGGCCTTTAATGTAGTTTAAAATAATGATTTATGACTTTACAAGTTAACAATTTTTCTATTCACTGTTTATTGAAACTATTTTAAATTTTTTAATTTTTTCTTAAAAATCAATTTATTTTCAAATTTTGTAAAAAACAAAATTTAATTAAATTTAGTTTTTTGTTTATAAAATATTTATAGTAATTATGCGTAAAATCGATGTGAAATTTTTAACAAAACGTTAAATTAAAATCTAATTAAAAACTGTTAGATATCATTTATGAGATTAAATAGGTAGCTTTTTTAAAACTTAGACAAACTATTTGTACTTACATTTTTAAAATATTGATTATTTTTTATAACATTTACTGAAAAAAATACACAAGATAATAACAGACTAAAATTTTTAAGAACATGATATTACCTATTATATAAGAACTGATTAAAACAGTTTTTGCGCCTCGACATAATTATTTATTACCTATAGTTATGCCTAAAATGTACTGAAAACCAAAGTGCACGAAAAACACTGAATTCCAAGGATGTGTGATTAAATTTAAATAATAACCTTTTAACTATTAGTCATTATAAATGTCTGAAATATATTTTCAAAACATAAAGTCATCAATTGATTTTTTAAATTTAGATTATAAAAAAAAAAATGATTTTATATCCTAGTTAAAAACTCATTAAAACATATTTGTTACAAAGTTATTTACTAATTTAAACTCTCATGCATACGAGTATTCAATGAACATTATAATATTATACTACGTTCTTTTGTCATATAGTTAATAATAAGACCTTCTTAAATAATATTTTAGATAATCGAATTCATATAATTAAACTGCATTTTATTCTTAAGCGAGCACATGCTTACTTTTTAAAACTAATTTCGTTCTTACATAATTATTATTTGTTTTCCTACATCATATTACTACACTTTCGATAATTCTATACGTATATATATATTTAACTTTAAGTACCCATATACGACCATACTGTTTATAAATATGATCTGCATATTTTGATGTTTTAAAGACACGATCTAAAATTTCAAGTAGAAAAATTAATATAATCTATACGTTTTTATTGTAATTAACTCAAGGTAGTTACATTATTGTTACCTATATTATTTATGCGGTTGTTGTTTTGCGTCAACTAGTAAAATTTGAGGTATGCCTAAAATTCCGATCTCAAACAGCTCTACAGCTCCCGTACGAGGGGTGAAGAAAGCCGCTGCAGCTCGGGTTTATTATTATTATTTTTTTTCTCATACCTCCGACCCGGACAGATTATACATAATATATATATATATATATACTTTTTTATTACACATTACCCCATGGGGTGCACAATTAATAAAAACGTATTATTATTATTATTGATATAATTTGATTACATAAACGGCATATCATATGACTTACCTGTGTGTGGGAACCCGCCGACTTCTTTTGTCGCCGCTATAATGCGCTTGTCGGCCCGTGAAATTCGTTTCAGCGGTTCACAAAAGGACGAAGGAGTGTCACATTTTT
Source organism: Pentalonia nigronervosa (assembly GCA_014851325.1). Taxonomy (NCBI): domain Eukaryota; kingdom Metazoa; phylum Arthropoda; class Insecta; order Hemiptera; family Aphididae; genus Pentalonia; species Pentalonia nigronervosa. The sequence continues at coordinate 83,469 of JACXSJ010001392.1, forward strand.
TATTTTTATTTTTATTGACCAATTCCTATGGCCTCTACAGAGGAATGGGTAAGAAAAGACGGTGTGGGTACCCATAGATGTTGGCAAGACGACGCACAAGAAAAGCGAATTATTATTTATGACCGAGCAATCTTGTTGCACCTGCTGCGATGCTGGTCGAAAGGAGGCGAATCCAGTAAAATATGGTCAGCACAGTAAATCAATTTGGTTTTTTTTTTATTGGTTGACAATCATGTGAAACACGGTTTTTCAATCAATTGACGACGGCGTGCTTTAATTTTATTTCACCAGGGTACCTGCTACCTATATATTATATCATACATATTATAATAGCACAGATGCAAGAGACATTATTCATATATTTTATGAACATAATATTAAAATTGCAAGTTGGCAATATAATTTCCATACTACGTAAGTACATTACATATTATATATCATACGATAATATTGTATAATTTTCACTGCATCGGTTTGTCTTACTCAAGATGTTAAATTAATTTATTCGGGCGACATGATCTTCAATAACATAAGCCCAACAATAATTCTACAGTTCGAAAAATCTCCGATTAAAAAATGTGAAATTATGATTACCAGAACTATATTATAAATATACAAATTTCCAATAACGTTGATGGAAAACGTACATACGTCGTTTTAACAATACATTAATATTTTATTGAAACCCAAATTATACGAGCATATAGTAATGACTTTATTATTCATTAAATATGTGATACTGCAGACACCAATATTTTAAAAAGCGTACACTTTTAGTTTTTAATATAACTATACCTACGAAGCTACGATGTATTTTAATAATAAATTGTAGATAATTGTGTTATTATCATTTTATCATAATTAACTGAACGTTTTTAAATTTATTATAAAAATATAATAGGTAGGTACTTTCTGATTATATACCTATTTAACTTAATCTATTATCTGAAAATAATAACAAATCGTTAATCATTGCAATTTTCAATTATCGATAATTTAAATAGATTAATATCAAACAAAAATCTGAGTTAGATTTCGTTACAATTCTTCTTCTTAAACAAGTCTTTCAGAATGATGATTTTTGTTGTTACTCTGAATTCTCCCCTTCGCCTCCAATCGTCTTGGAACTACTGAACCGAAAGATAATATATTTATATAACACCGACGTTTATTAATATGTAAGTATATATATATATATATATATATATATTGTATTATATGTAATAATTTTGGTATCATATACGACAGTGATGTCAAATGTTCGACCTACGAGAGAGTTTAAACTCGAACGACCACACATGCTTCACGTAAACAGTTAATTCAAACGTCACACTGTGTATTTTTAAGGTGCAGTCGAACATTTGTTGTATTGTATACATATACCTACTATAAAGTTGGAATAATATTAGATGCGCTTGTCTTTAATGGTCTTAGTGTATTCCACATAATATTATGAACTTGGCACTCCACCTAATCTCCACTCGGACACATCGTATTATACGCGCACGCGTGCATATCTTTAACACGCTGAATTCAATTAAATTTATAACCTACAAACATTTTTTTTCCAAATTAGCTGAACATCGTAGGTTTGCTGTACTAATAAAACAATATTCAATATTAATAAAATGGGAAACATTTCGGATTTACATATTTTGATATATAGTTATAAATTCTGTGGAGTAAAATTAAACACAGTATTAATAATAATTTTATAAAGAAAGAAGAAAATATATTTTATACAAAAACAACAAAACTGTACATATATGATAATATAATATAATATATTTATATATTTGTTTTCCACTTTTCCATAGTAGTAAAATAAATAATAATGCTATATTCAATTTGTTTAATAATATTTCACACGATCAGTTAATAAAATTAACTTTATAAAAATGAAAAATGTTATACATTTATTCGATAGCCTAGTATGCAATGAATTTGTGTAGTTATACTATTGCAGTTGTATTTATGTAATTGTAGTTAAATAATTATTCATCAAATTATATTTAAAAATTAAACTATTATATACAAGAATATTAACTTAAAAGCGTTTACATTTTATTACACTACAATTATAATTTAATTTTAATAATATTGGTGTTAGTTATTGATTAGTAACAATAAATTATTATTAATTGTAATTCGTATGTTTTCAATTATTATAATTATAATATAAATTATAAATATAATAACACTATTCTTTAAATTACTTTATTATCTGCTGAATAAATTGTTTATGTATATAATCATTTTTTATATTTTCCAGTTAAAAATTAACAACGTTTAAAAATTAATATGTTTGATGCAGTTTCTAATTGGTCCATACATATGCATAACTGTATAAAATGTTTGTATAAGAATTATGAGATCGGTGTTTAGTTTTAAATTTTTTAAAACCACTTTTAAAAGAACAAAATATATATATACTTGTCAAATGACTAACAACATTCCTGAATTATAGTTTTAATATTGGTAATTTAAACATAAGACGGTAGTAATGTGTTATACCTAAACTCGCTGTACAATTACTCGATATTTTCAAAAGAACATTTTGAAATTCGAATGATTTATTTCACATTTTCTTGTACGTAATATATTACTATTATCATGTGTCCTATACAATGTTTATATTATTAAATATTAATGCGCCTGTGTATATATGTCGTATGTGCGTTATACTCTGTTTAAAGAGTATTAAGTCCACAATACAATGTAATGAATAATGATTAATTTTTCACAGCACGTTAGCACAGAAAACGTGCAATATGTATATGTTATTATAAAACGTATATACTTTATAGTCATACATATATTACATAATATGATGTATAAACAATATTATAGACGCGGAGGACTGATTATTTATAGTTAGTAAAAATTAGAAGGCTATATCAGCATTTTGATTGGCTATGCTATATACATGAATTTACTTAAAACCACAATAAAATGTTAACGCTCTAAAACGATCGATTTTTTTTTTAATTTATGTTACAACTTTTAACCATCTTAATAATAACATGATAATATAAAAATTAATATTATAAAAACCATGTTTATAATATTGAATCTTAATTTTCTCCACTTTAACCACCCATGATAATATTATTTATCACCAATTTAAACAGCTATTGATTTATCTTATATGTTTCTGATATTAGGATAAAAATCTTTTACTTTTGAGAATAATTTAAAATACTTTAAATGATTGTTGAGTGACTAAGTCCCCTAACTATCATGTGATGAATAAAAAGTCGTATATTATATTTTAATGATATTACGATTTAGGTTCAAAAAATATTATTTTTAACCATTTATACCAACAAAATAAACAGAATAATTATTCTAATTTTTTAATTAAAAAAGAAGTAAAGTGATTCATATATAAATGATTTAAAAATTCAATAGGAAAAGATGGGCTGCACATTAGGTGTCGTATAGATCACTGTTGTGTTAAATTTGAATTCAAGAGTATAAAATCATTGTATACGAAAAACAATTCTGAGTAAAGACGGTCTATCATCCCAATTATTATTTGTATTTCATGATATTATTGCTATTAAAGTAATTTATTTCCGAAAACAGTGCATTCGAAAATGTCATTATGTTTAGGGTGTATAACAATATATTTTAAAAGTGGCAATTACCCAAGAATAATATATTTAAATTACAAAATCATAACTATAATATCGTTATTCATCGTTTAAATATATATTTTCATCCAAATTTGAGCTTAAAATGTCTATAAAAAAAATCTGCCTTTGTATCTTTAATAGTTTTTAACTGCCACGAGGAGCCTTGTACAAAATGTTTAACTTATTGATCCAATTAAAATTGTTTAATCGATATTTATAGAAAAAAATTTTAAAAAATCAAAAATGTCTTATGCCTACAATTAGCTTAAAAAGAGTCAAAATATTTTTGAAATTATATGGTGTATAGAAAATTAAAATATTAATATTTGATAAAAATTTCAAGTGTCTATGGTTATTCGTCTTTTAATCACAACAAAATAAGAAATTCGTTCCATGAGAAATCGTTAGTTTATAGATGAATATTCAATGTTTAATTTCAAACGTTCATAGAAAAATATATTGACTTTCCGGTAAACTTTTTTTTTATGAAATGTAGAATAGTGTATGTAGAATCTGTGGAATATTATGTTAAATTTTAAATATTAAGTATAAACAGAAACATTTTTATGAATTTTTAAACAAAAAAAAATTGTCAATCTTCACGATTTTGACGTATTTTTGTTGAAATTCTAACTTTAGACGCTTATAAAATATGATTGTGGATTTACGCTCAACTTTTTTTTAATTTTCACTGACAACAACTTATTTTCAAGATATTTTTTTTTGTTTTTCCCAACACTTTTAAAAACTATTAGGAATTTTCAAAAATGACTTCTTAAAAGTACCAACTAGATTCACTTTCTCTCAAAAAAGATACTGATGAATAAAATTCAAAGCATTTTTTCTATTAAAAATAATGTTTACAGATAGAAAAAATACACATAATTGTTAAATAAAACTAAAATTAAAAGTTTCGTAACGTTTAGTACTATAACTATAATAAATACTACTTAAAAATTTTAACAGTCGTTTAGACTCTACATTGTAGTGTAAAGTACTGAGTAGTGAATAATCGATCGTTTATTAAAATACAATTACCTATAGGATAACGTTAATATGATGCAATGTGTTTTAATTAAAAAACCACGTGGTGTATAGTTAAATAAACAATCGAATAATATTAGGATCAGTTAATAACAAATTATATACCTATAATAATGTTTATTTGTATGTACCTCTAGTATCTAGATATTATACTTCCAATTTTCCAAATACCTTTCAAACTATACTGTGCAATTTTATGCCCATCAATAATGGATATTTTCGTGACGTTCGAATCGTGGCATTACTTATTAATTCCAACTATGAACTAATGATGGGCTAATGTTAATAATTAATATTTAATGATATACATATACAACATACTACAGTATTGGTATCTAATTTTAATTTTGCCCTTCGGATATTTGACACCTTGGTGAACACATTGTAATAATATTAACTAATAGTTGTTTAATTATAGAGTTATTACACTAATACGTAACATAATATACGATAATTATAATTTCAATATGAAATATTAAGAAAAGTCTAGACTATTTTCATAATGTAAAAAAAAATATATTATGTGTTTAAATATTTAAGGTATTAAAGGTATGAAATTTTTATTAAGTCATCAACATTGTCAAAAATAAATTTCCTGTCGTCGAGTTGGTTTCATGTGTATTGTATATTTATATAGATAGATATAACTATTATAATATAAGTGTGCTTTAATTGGATAAGTAAACATACTGCCAAAAATATTTAAAACTTCTATAGGATTTGGAGCAAAACAACATAAACATGTCAAACGAGTTTAACTAATTTAATTTAATACATTGCACAGTACATTATTTTCTTAGAAAACCATACATAAGCACAATATTCAAAGAACACAACACCAATTAAAATATACACAACGCATAAGATAAACGCGTTTAAAACAATGTTTAACTGACTGCAGTATATTGTGATGTTTGAAATAATAAACAGTAACTAGCTGAAATATAATGTTTTATCTGTTCTGAATGTTTACTACGTCGATATTATAATATAACCTCATGAATGTAAAAACTAATTGAATAATTACACCATACATTATAATAAATTAAAAACAGGTAAGAAGTCCACACCATAATGGTCGTTTATCTCGCAGAGTTTGTATCACTATGTGAAAACTCATTTTATAAAAATCCGTCAGCACTGATTTATCAGCCAGATTACACAGAGATTTGCAATAATTAAAACTAAAATAGACAGGAACCTCTCTACCGTCGACGACGACGACGACGACGACGATGATGATAATAAGAAAAATAAAACGAAGAAAACAGTCGTCAGCATCATCAATGAGACGACTAACCGGGGAGTGTATAGAATACACACACACACACACATATATATATATAGGCGTATAATAGTATCGTAATAGGTCGAATTCCCATCGAGATGGTATCTGTCAGGAGTTGGAAACGATTAAAACGACCATAAAAGATATTACAAATAACCCGGGCGCCGAATTCACGTGTATTAAATACGAAAAGCCGTTTCCCTCGGATCGTCCCCGCGCGCGTATAGATCCGCCTGGGCGATAAACGTAACTAAAATACAAAATATAATATAATAAAAACCCAAAGGAGAAGACGAACGCTCATAAAACATATAAATGACACAAACGAGCGCCGTCTCGAGAGGAGAATATTATACGATAATATAATAAAGACAATAGTTGTAACGTCGTTGTGTATATAGGTATATAGTTCCGCGGTGCAGCAAGCGACGGGACCGATCTCAATTTGTACGGCCGGACTAAGTATTTATATAAGTATATAATATATATACCTATTGTAAACCGGCAGTTTATTTTTAATTGGCCGCGCACAGGGGGTGGTGGTCGGCGCTGCACGGTTTGTTGAAAATATTTTAATTGTCTCGTCATATTTTTACGTGCGGGCACATGCTCGCAGTCGGGACGACTGTTGTACTAAAGGTATACCGTACTACTACAGACTCGCACGGGTACTACAATATTATATTATCAGAAAATGCAGAAGCTTTTAATGTATAATATAATATAATAATATTGAAGGTACATGTCATTATATTTAATGACTAACGAGCCGGAGGCCCCTCGAACCAATTACGAGCCCTGCAGCAGTCGAGTGATATTATTATAATACAACAACCATCGATTAAAACAACGTTCGTTCCATCAAACACCAAAAAATATTTTACGTGCTGTATATGAGGGTGCATACGATGTCTTTGATGTTTCAGTATAATCGCACTATTGCGCATGGACGCCATGTGTTTTATTATTATATAGATAGGTACCTTCGTTAATCGTACAAAACGATTATTATAAATTATGATGTACACACTACTCACCATCGTCGTCTTGTCGGTGTCAATTTTGGCAAATCAATCGTAATCATATGATGATGGTGGATCAATCCAATTATCAATCTACCTTGATCGCAATACTATTGATATACAATTAGATTTTTATATATATACAAGTTATACTTACAAATTTACCTATACGTTTAGCTCACACACAAATATATATATTACACAAGTTAGATGCGCGTACACTAAAATTTGGCAAGATTTATAGCAAAACAAAAAAAAATGTTTAACTGAATTATTTATATATGATATTAATTTGTATTTATTATTCATATTATGCATAATAAAATTTGGATTAAAATGTCATTATTCGTCCTAAATAGAATTTTTATTTGACAATACCGTTTTATATTTATTGGACTATTAAAAAAGCACAAAAATTCTTAAGGTTAGTTATAATATTTATTTATTCATTTTTTATGCAGTAAAATTATGAAATTTATAGGTCAGTTCACAGTCATTTGGATAAAAAAAAAAACATTTTAAAACTACCCATTCTACTCTTGGACGAAACGAGACTATTATTGTGATTTTATTTAGAATACGGATTTTTATTTTTACTGTACCTACAACTCCCATTAATCCTGGCACGCAAACATATTATTGTGATTATATTATTATCGTATAATATGTAATTGAATAGAATGAAACGATCCACTTATTATGCATTGTTTTCCGTTCATACGGTGTAACGTATTTCGTACCAACAACAACGAACGAATAATGTCCGTATAATTATTATTATATCCAACACGCGATTTGGTTTCGTTTGAAATAATACACAGCTACTAAACGGTCGTGTAGAAAATAGTTGTACGTTTTACATAAACTAAACATAAAGACAATTGCTGACATTTAATTAAAACATAATCGACGAACACGCCGCTGTGTTCAAGTCCTCTGGTTATATTCGTATTATTGTCACACTGTGCATTTAATTAAACGTACGCGTAAATACACAACACCTGGACAAACGATTTCCTGTACCAATGTCGGTGAGCCAACCGATATCTTTTTTTACAACAGGACGGATGCGTATCGTTGCATTATTATTATTACGATAATAAAATTATAATAATTTTTGAAAATTACTTTGGGTAGCAGGCACAGACGTGATATATATATATATATATATATATATATTACACAGGCCGCAGCAGCGTGCAACGACTGTAGACGCGTTAAATAAGTAACAAGCGACTGTAATGCCATTTTTTTTTACCGTCACAGTTTAACCAGTATTAGTTATTAATCGATTTCAATAACCTACCTTTAGAGAGGTATGTAAATATTTTATTTCTGTAATTCGAGTTTTTTTACAGACGTTATTCCGCTGTACTAAAATTTGTTAAATGTAATCAAGGAGCAATAACTAATACCTACGTATGCGCATTAACTTAAATATTATACTTTATGCTAATTGCCAATAATAAAATACGATTAGTAATTCCGCAACGATAATCGTTGGAGATATTATTTTTATGGTGTACACCAATAGTTGTATCCTACTTTATTCGGAGATACTAGCTACTATATTATTATACAAACAATAACTTAGTCAAACTGTCCTAGACGTTAAGTTATATTTCAAGTAAAATAAAATTTACACTTCAAAAAATGCAGTAAATATTAATTTACAAATTATTTAACTAAATACCTACATATATCATGTCTGCAGTTTTCTGCTTACCAACGATTCTCAGCCGTAGAAAATATCTATAATATTGCAAATAAAACCGTTATATTGGTTCAGCACTACTTAACCTACGATAGTTGAGAATAAACCACTATTCGGGTTGAATGAAAAACCGAAGTTAACTGAACCGTTTTATGCGTATAAAACCCTATAATGGGAGCTGTTACAATGTAGTACTATATTATATTACGTCTATACAATAAACAATTACCAGTAGTTACGTACTTACGCGTATTATATGCGGGAAACAACAATATGGCACACTAGCTAAATATACAATTTACAGTGTGTAAGTAGGTACCTACTAAGGGGTAAGATTAATCGGTCTTTAACGTCAACGTTTCACGGGACCCCTTTTGGAGAGTTCTTTGTAAAAATAAACTTTTTTGGCTAGAAAAAAAAACAATATATTTATATACAAATAAAAAACATGGGATTTCAATAAACTGTTTAAAACACGGAAGTAGCAAGTTCGAATAAATGACATCGATTTATTTCAAAGTTTTTTACAATAACATTGCAGTAAACATGCGTATGGTAAAGAGAGTACATTATTATATTGGGGTGCGGCTTCTGTATCCTTTCACCCCCCTCCACCATCACCTCCACCACCCTTCCACGCCACGACAGTCGAACGCCGAAAAACACCGAAGGATTTATGTACTACGCCACCGCCGCCGAACAACGGTTTACATACTATTTTAAAAATCCAAAAACACGCGGTGCAGTGAGCGAGAGGGTGCGACGAGGGAGAGAGATGCGCGCATACACACGAGTTTCAATACAATCAGTTCCTGCAGTGGTCGACGATGTTGAATAAAAGAAAATTCACTTACGCATTTGTGGTCCACATATTATATACCTATACGTGTATTTTAATATGCACTATGAAGATACTTACCAGCTATACAACGCGTATTATAATTAAACGGTCAAATTATAATACATTTTGATATTATAGATTTATACACATTGATCTTGCACTAGTGGAGCAATCTTTACTACGCGCGCAGGTGAATGAATGCTCAGTGAGTATAGATCATACCTACAAATGTTGTTAGTTTTAAACGTGTGTTTAAAACACCTTATATTCCCGTTGTGTCCGTCCATCTGTTAGTTACCGGTACATAGTTACGATTGTTGATATTAAGATATGTTCCGAAGGTAACATCAATAGTGGGATTGTTATTTATTATTTATTAATTTATTTAAGTTTCTACTATACATAAGCATATTCAATGGTCACCAAGTTATTTATGAATTATACGTATATTATGGTATTATACTTCATTAAATTACTACACTAAATACGTTTAGAAACCGGGAACTTGGCACGCTCGCAGAATGAGCTTTCTTAACTTATTTATTTCTGAAAAGTATTTTTTTTTTTTTGGACATTATTCGTGTACTTATATATATATATATATTATGCTCTCTAAAAAAAATGCAAGCGCATACCCCAAGCGCACCCCTATATATGAATTTCAAACATACAATGATTATATACATCATTATAAAAGCATACACAGCACTAAACTGTGAATTGTATAAGACTAAATATTCGTGTGCACTCGCCTGGAGATAATTCTAAAATGTCATTACAACTTTGTGATGCTGAATACTTACAATTATGCATTATGATATTATGCGTATAACAACTACATCAAGCGTAAGTGCATTATGTTTTTTTTTTTTTACTTGACCGTTTTTTACACGTAGCTTGTGAAGTGTTTTTTTTTGTGATTGGACGCTGTAGGTATACGACTATACTACTACATATACAACAGGCATTATTATACTAAACCGATGTACCCTGTACGCGGTTTCGGGTATACTCGGAAGCAGCTACGTGAGGTTAGGTAAGCAATAATGTTATTATTATAATTAATGCGCGTAACCCGGACGGTGCGTATTTTAACCGCCGCCTACGAAGATTCGGTCAACCCTCTTCGTGTAGGTATAGTAGTAATAATATTATATTATATGTTCCGTAGCAGCGTGCGCGTATGCCACGGCGGTAACGGGAGGTGGGGGGAATTAAAATCTAACCGAAATCCTCTCATTATACGCGTGTAAACCAGTGCACAAGGAAGACCTGTGGTCGGAGTTGATGACGGTCGGCCGGCCGGTCGGAGCGTATATACACACACATACGTATATAATATAATATCATAACGTACAAATGAAATAAATTATACAATGTGTATGTGCCGAGCACATCGTACGGCGATAATGTGTACGATCGTCGTCGCAAGGCTAGAAAGTTTGACGGTGATAAATTCCGTCGGGTCGGCCGGTTATTAATTCGTAATAATTTAATTTCCAAACGTACACCGCTGCCGCAGTAGGTATATATAATAACGTGTATATAGACGGTCGCATATCCCTCCGCCTATGCATAATATGTAAAGCCCGCGACGAGGTATATAATATAATATTATTATACCGATCACGACGACGACGTATAACAATAATAATAATAATAATAATAATATTAATAACATTATCGTATTATCATATTATTATGACCGGCGGGCTGGCTCCGTGGACGCCGCAATAGTATTCTCCCGACCGACGATATGTGTAGAGCCACAGCAGCATCAACATCAGTAACCGGACCGTACTGGACCCGGCTAAAATATTATAATGCACGAGCACAAGCACGCACACACGATCACACACAATTCATTAGGCACCGGGTCGAGCCCAGCAGGACGCCGTCCGCACGGTTTCGTCGTTTTGTATTATCCGTATTAAATTATCGTTATTACCGCTTGTACACTGTCGCCGCCGCGCCGCTCACCTGCCCGCCCCTCGACTCATCCAACGTGTGGGCGCCACTTACTAAATAATAATAATATCATCCGCCGCCGCCGCCGTCACTGCCGTCACTGCTGCTGGCTGCTGTTGTTGCTGCACTTCCCGCGCCTAACCGATGTAGTCGGCGGATGACAATTGCAGCGGAAGAGCATTGCGCGCGCGGATCGAAATCGAATCGAAAAGTATAAATGACGTGGTTCTACAGTGCATGTATGCTATGCATATCGTGTTTGGACGTTTCGCG
>JACXSJ010001393.1:0-95038 GCA_014851325.1 Pentalonia nigronervosa
GTAATAATATTTATAATAAGTAAATGTAAAAATAAACGTAATACATACATACATTATGTACAATTTTCCACCTCTCTTTAATTCGAATTAATTTTTTTTCCCTCGATAATTCGAACACTCGGTAAATCGAAAACCTCTATAAATCGAATTTTTAACTCGGTCCCCTGAATTTCGAATTATCGAGTGACTACTGTATATATATATGTGTGGTTCAATATTGTGTAGCAAATTCAAACTGATATTGTAAAAGAAAAAGTATTCATATTTCAAAAAAATTGAAAGACTACTGAGCAAACAAATAAAACAAACGTCGTAGAGCAATCGACAATGCAATTATTAAATTGCAAAACGGAGACATTTTTAGGCATGTAATTACAAAAAATAAAATAACTATTCATACTATGTCTAATTTTTTTTTCCTTAAACAGATATTCATTTGTTGCTGAAATGTCCTATAATTATAAAAAAATATAATAATATAATCATTTTATTTATTTTTTTTGTTGTGCATAAATTATTTATAATAACCATTATTGAAGGAAAATGGTTAAGAATTATTTTTTTATTTTTTTGGAGGAAAATGGCTACGGCCATAATAATATATAGGCTCTAACAAATGGTAAAAGAAAGGACAAGGCATTAGCTACTACCTCGTCTCCTAGCCTCATTGATTACATCTTGGTTAATATATCATTATAAAGTATAGTTTCATTTATAACTACTGGTCATTGTTATTTTTGATTCATTACAATAAAATTAATTAATCACGAATTATTCAATTACCTATAAGGTTACAGTAAATATATTATTAAAGGAAAATTATGTGTAATGTGTAAGTCAACTGCCAACGTCAAACTGCAAAATTGTTGTAAATAATTCGGGTAATAATATGATATTATGATTGAACATTAACATTATGTTTAATGTATATTATATATAGAAGTGTATCAGTGACGTAAATGAGGGGGGAATGAGTGGATCGAACCCCTAGATTTATTTTAACAGTAGTTTTTTCTATAGTTTCATGGATAAACTTAAACATCAAAATGTTAACTGGTAGACCTTTGTTGTAGGTACCTACTCAGGGCCGGATTGGTCCGGCGAGTTACCGAGTAAAACTCGGTGGACCACGACAATTTTGGGCAAAAAAAAAATAATATTTTCCAAATACTGAGTATTTTGTGATAAAATAATTACTCTGTAAGCCGGTAAAGTACGGAAAACTCGGTGGGCCGAATTCGTTAAATCCGGCCCTGTACCTACTCTTCATTTCTTCAGATATTATTGTGAATTATAACTATATTCAGTTATTATAATTCATACATTTATATTAAACTTTGTACAAAATGGTTTATTATTAATTAATGGCTGGCTGCCAAAATACGCTTATGCTTTTTGCTTGTTGCTTTGTTTTTGGATTAAAAACTTGGTTAAGATCTAAGGTGGTTGAACAAAGATTAACTAGTTTGACCTTATTAAACACACATCGAGATATTTATTTATATACATTTATATTATTTCCGAAGTGGCTGTTCAAGCAACCATCGTCATAGATCGATTTGCAAGAGATCTGCAAATGAAAAAACGGTATTATTACTTTAAAAAATTGTAATTTTCCAATTTCTCATACTCTTAAATGCTATTTTGATGTACATTAAACATTTCAGTTTTAAAATCGCTCTCTCCTTGATTGAACTTCAGATGCGCCACTCAAGTGTAGTGCATGTAAAATGTAACAGACCAGTGACTACAGAAGTACTGAGTACAGACCCATGCTAGACGATTGACAATAGACCTATACAATTGTACGTTATTTAAAATTAAAAACCATTTAGGGCTAGTTCACATGAAAGGCGTTAAACGCGCGTTTACAATTACTATTGATCGCTATTAACTGTACACACGGTAACGCGAGTTAAACGCAGCGACAACGCAAAACACCTGTCAACGCAAGTTGACGCGCGTTTTGAAGCGATAGGTTCTTGTTTTTCGATATTTTCAGTTGTTTTTTTCGAAAAAGTTTTCTCCAAAATCAAAAATGGATAGCGAGGAATTTTATACTGATTTATTCATCGACGAAATTGAAAAAAGATGAAAAATTTCCTGAAAAGGGCGTATATTTTTAATTTTCCCCGGGTGTTAAAAAGTTAAGATCCGGCCCTGGATACATGACAAGTAGCGAATATTCAAATAAAATCAGTAAAGCGCAATGTACAAGCTTGAGGTAAGTCTGTTTTGTAAAATAGGATGAACCCAATATTTTCGTGCTTTTTGTCTGCGACGCCGTCTTCTCCGATACGGTATCCATAAACAAACCGCATGTGCGACATCCACCTCCGGCAGAATACAATACTCGATTGACTACGGTACAAGCGCGTAAATTCAGTAAGCACGTGAACAGTGGTAACAACGTGGACGCGCGTTCAACGCCTCTCATGTGAACTAGCCCTTAAAAACTTTAGTCTTCAGTTCATGGTACGATTATGCAACAGACCACGGTCAAACAGTGTAGCCTACGATATAGTACGATGGCTATTATTAATCTCGGCGTTACAACTGAAGTAATATGTTTTTAAGCGATAAGAGCACATTGTTTTTTTAGATAAATGATAAGAACTGCGAGCAACCAATCAAAATAATGGACCCAGTCGATATTATTATTGTTCGGTGGTGTTTTTTATGTTTTCGATATCAAGTGTTAACGAAATACATTCTGTGTTAGTGTGTAAAATAAATTATTCGAGATTAATATTATGCTTGTTTATGGATACGTCAGTGGTCATTGTGGGTAGTCTGCCATCAGGCATTCAATCCTTGCAAGTTGCGGGGCTATATTAATTAAATACTTCGATATTCGTTTTTTCCGATCTAGGATTTACTGTACCTGCTACTCATCTAGCATTTTCATTTTTAACTATTACATCTGTTCTGTGTTTGTGATTTGTGTACCGCGTACGTGTGTTTAGGGACTTGAATTGTTTAATTAGGTACCTATTTTTTTGGTAAAATGGTAAGCATTATATTTAAAACAATGATTAATTTTATAATAAAAATTTTGTCCTTACTAAAATTGTATAAAAACAAATTTGGATTTTTGGTGTATGTATTATTTGTATTTACAATTTTCAAATGTTGAATGTCTATAGGAATAGGTAGTATTCAAAAAAATAAACATGCATGTTACATATTGTTCAAACATTTTTGCAATATGACATTTTGCCATAAGCTATATGCTAAATTTTAAAATTCACTTTTCTATAAATTATAAAATAGTTTTCTAAAATACTCTCCCTATAATGGCACAACTAGTCCAAACATTATGTTTAATTGATACATGAAAAGCAAAGCTTAAAAATAAAAGTTTTACAATTTATTAAAATATGACAGTTTACTTTGGATTGCTACAGGTTTTAGTATATATATATATATATATATTTTAAAAACCTGTGCATGTCTCTTTAGATCAGGAATGCTCATACTTCTAAAATAAAAATGTTCCTAAGTATCAACTTAATTAAATATATTTACTTATGATGTGCTATTATTTATTATCCTAATTATTTTGTATGTTTATAGGGTACTAAAGTGTGTGATATTGGAGATGATGTTAAGGAAACATTAAGAAAATTTCGGTTCCGTAAAACAACAAAAAATGCTGCCCTTATAAGTTAGCTATTTTCAATTTCTATATGAATTTTTAATTTTAAAGATTTATCTTATTTTGTTTTGTATTATGTCAACAGTGAAAGTAGATAGAGAAAAACAGCAAGTATGTGTAGACGAAATGTTGGATGATGTTACTCTTGAAGAACTAAGAGAAATTTTACCTGGTCATCAGCCGCGTTATATAATTTACTGCTGTAAAATGGAACATGGAGATGGGCGAGTATCATTCCCGATGTGCTTCATTTATTTTACTCCGAGAGGTATTTTATAATAATTTATATTGAGATTTATTATCTTGTACCAATTATTTTTTATTTTTAGATAGTCATATGGAATTGCAAATTATGTATGCAGGTACTAAAATGGCCTTACAACGTGAAGCCAACTTGACTAGGGTGTATGAAGTGAGAGAATTGGATGAAATGACCGATGAATGGTTACAAGACTGTGTTATGGGAAAATAATATTTTGTATACATTTAAAACAATTTATAAATGACATGAAATAAATTTTAAAATTTATAAACAATTTTAAAAAAAGTCCATTAACTTATTTAAAACAAATACTGTCCCACATTATTCTAAGTTATCTTCATACTTTAAGATATTAAAATGGATAGAATGAAGTACAGACCACTATTTTTAAAAATTAAATTGAATTGTTTATTGAAATTTGTTTTTATAATATTTGACGTAATGCATCAAAATATTTTATACAGTTATTAACTACCATTTCATGTTTTTATATTATTATTTATTTTTTTTTTTTTTTTTGGCATAATTTTTGAGTATTTTAACATTTGAACCACTATAAACATTCCTTTGATTTTGCACTTGTATGTACTACGATAAAGTATTTTTTTTTTAATTGTATATTATACATTTTTTTATCCAAAAATCAAAAGAATCTTGTTTTGATATGAATACTATATTTTTAATAATTTATATTATCTAATGTGTGAATTTTTTACCTATCTATATTTATAAATTATTTATATATACAATTATACAAACTATTTGTATTATTAAAACAAATAATTTTTAAGTGGATTTATATGTTAAAAGACATATTGTTTTCTGTTAAATTAATAAATGTTAGTGTATTTATTATGATAAATATATATTATTTATCCATTTTTTTTTTTTGTTAAAAAATGCATTTTTAAGTTTGTTATATTATATTTTTAAGATATCCATAATGTAAATTTTTCTCTGAAAATTAGTTATTACATTTTGCTAATAGTTTATAATACATAGAATATCACTTTTTTTTTATAATAAATGAGTAATTGTTTTATATTATTAGTTGTAGTGTACTAGAAATATTTTTCCGTAGTGTAAATATACTTAAAAGAAATTAGTTATATTATAAAAAAAAATGTATATTAACTTTCAACAAAGTATACTATTGCTATGCATCAGCCATAATCACATTAATTTTTGGAATATTTGCTCCAAATCATCTATAGGATCAGTTACCTGAAAATTGTGATATTACTTCATTATTAATTATAATCATGAAGACTAGTATAAGGAGACCAAACTCCATTTCTGATAATGTCCCAAAATGAGTCGCACGATTAAACGGTCATAAGTGGCGTTGTGTATACTAAGGTTGCTATTTTAACCCACGTAGTAAAGGGATTATTCATGTTTTTGCATTTTTTGTGAAATATATGCATTATTTTGAATCATGACCCATTATAAGTTTTATAGCTTGTAAAATTATGCATCTATATATGTGCATATGTGTATATTTTATCAATATTTTTTTACTAAATTATTATTAAATAATAATATATTGTTATAATATATAATGATTTTAATAATATAAATTATTAAAATCTAAGCTGATCTTATGATAATTAAGTCAAAATATTACTTAATTTAGTATCTATTATAGTAGATGTTATGTATTAATGTTTTATAATCTTACATTAGGAATATTAGATTTTAATATATTTATTTTTTAAAAATGAAATCTTGTTACGTGCCTGGTTAGATTAGGCAACGGGTAAGACAGACTATTTGGCTACTATTAAGTTTAACAAAATAAACAACACGAAAAATAAATGTGTTTTTCTAACTTCAAAGGTAACATACTATGTATAGACATATAATATTATAACCTACTTATATTAACAACCCTATCGTAAAGTATTTCAGTAGACAGTAGGATAATGAATTAGTACATTTTCCTAACCATATATTTCTAGTTTTCTAAGGAATAATGAATTTCTGCATAAATATTTGAATTTTATTATTACATTTAGGACCCTGTACACTTTAGAAAATAGGTATTGGCTATCCCGAAAAAAGACTTGACGGAAAAGTGTGGTGTATGTGAATTACACTTCACAGATGATTGATTGACAGATTTTTTGATGGTACCTTTCTCGGTGAAACTACTTCTAAACATATTAAAAAAGATAGAACTAAATTGAAGGATGGTTCAATACCTACAATATTTCCTAAAATACCATCATGTTTTTTTCAAGACAAAAAATGTAAAAAAAAAAAAGGAAAACATCGAGTAATGAACCGCAGTGCACAGGGTACAAGATGTAAATCTGTTCGTGAACAACATTGTCTATATAATAATGAAAAAATGTTAATGTAATATACACACATGAACATATATGAATGCGTAATTTTACGAGCTATAAAATTTATAGTGGGTCATGGTTCGAAATAATGCATATGTTTTACAAAAAAACGCAAAAGCACGAATAATCCCTTTACTTAAGTAGCAACCCTATATAGTGTGCACAACGCCACCTATGGCCGTTTAACAGTGCCATTTCGGTACGTTTTTTCGTGAGGGCAGTCGTACTAGTTTGGTCTCCTTATTATGGTCTTTATGATTATAATAATAAATCAATTGTTGTAATTGATTAACAACTAAACAATGGTAAAAGGACCAATTGGAAGCAGTTTTTTAATAACTAAAATAATAAGCTAATAAGACAATAATCTTTAGATCGTTGAAAAATAATATTGTATAATGATCATTCAAAAAGTATATATTTTTATTTATAAATTAATAACAAAAATTCAGAGTGATTTTAGTATACAAATATGCTTATTTTATAAGACAAATAGAAAATGATTTTTTAACTTGTACAACCATTTAATAGTTAAGTGTATCTATTTACCGCCATAGATAGCTATAATACGGTTTAAATGTACTGGCTATCTATAACAACTATATAAGAATTTTTTATAAGTTATTATTTAATTCATATTTTTTTTTTTTTTTAGTTTTATATCTTTTATGAGACCGACTTATTGAAAATATTTATAGTTATAAAAAAAAAAAATCATTAAAATATAAAAACATAATAATAATACAATTTTTAAAGTTATATAATGAATGATGAAGGCCTAATATTAATATTTAAATTTTTAACGTAGAGTTTATAATGTATTAACTAATATTGTACTTGATGTATCAAAGCACTAATCATAAAAACTGTAATCTATATAACATATTAAATTAGCAAATCGGTACATTTTATTACTTACGAAATTACGGTATTTTTAAAGCTTTATTAATACAAAATTGAAAATATAATAACTAAAATGACAAAATATTAAATAAATATAATGACTTATTAATAAAAAATGTACAAATTATATAAATACATATCACTAAGAGTGACTTTTAACATTTATTATGTTTAATTATTAATTATACATTAAAAAAATTTATAATAAGTTAAATTCTAAACAAAAATGCGAACACATCACTGAACACATTATTAGGTAGATATTGTATTATATATTTATTTATATACATAAACGATAAACACACATACCTTTATATTATAACTATATTGTGTATGTGAAGGAATATATATTATGTTTCTATAAGACAAACTAGGTACAAGTCTCAAGTATGATAAGAGGTACTTAGAAGTAATGTTTCTTATTTAACGAATATAGAGTCTCAAATTGTTTTGGGCAACGTCCGGTTCGAGAAGAGTAAACGCCATGCTCACACGTTGGCAACAAACACTGACCCGATGTTATGCAGCTGTTGAAAAAACAAAAAAATAAATATTTAAATTCGTTAAAACCTTCTGATTGAATTATTTAATCGTAAATACCTAATCAACAGTAATCGATTTTGACAAATTGCCGTCTACAATTTAATGCCGTGTTATGTATTGTCGTCGAGTATATCATATTGGTAATATCGGAATATAATATACTTAATGATATTAAACAATGGCTAATAAGCTAATAGAACGCCTAGAGTATGTTAAACGCGTGTAGGACAAACATTACTTACTATCTGTCGAGATGATTGAAATACACGTTGCCTTTCTTGTATCGGATGCACTCTCGTTGTTTGTCAAAACAGTCACACGAACATGAACCGTTGGCCAAATAACGTACGGTGTATTCCGTGGGACACTTGCAACTGTATTTCAAAACAACAATCATTCAGTTATTGATTATTGTATAATATTAGACAATTGACATACAATTAGGCGGATTTCGGGACGAGCACACAAGTACACAATTTTCCAATAGCCACTCTCCCTACCCCCGGCCCCTCTTCCAACTTAAATGGTTTTGAGTTGGGTCAATTATTTCAGTATTTATATTTTTAAATTGTTGTTTTTACAAATATGGATAATTTTTAAATTTAATTTTTATATATTGCATTATGATTTGGGAATTTAGAAATAAATTATCCTGTTTAAATATCTAGTCGAACATTGGAACATGTAATAACTACAATGTTACTCGATGTTTACACATCATAATTCATACCTACTTACAAGTCATAGACGGGTTGTTCATACACAGTACACTGAAATACTGTATTCACTATAAACAGTGACGGCTAACGGGTTAAATGCAAATAGTGTTCTGTATGCTGCGTGGTAATAATTTAATAGATATGAATATAATAATATGATATGTTTTTATTCATATTTAAAGCCTTAAACATCGGACATCACGCTTATTGACGACCGAGTGGAATTGTTAGACTAAAGGTATTAGATAATAGGCTGTTATAATATCTGTTTTATAAAATGTTAGATAGTTAAAAGTTAAAAATTAATTTAAAATTAAGTACGTAAAAACCCATTATATGGTTTGCGGGGTATTAATGGGTCTGTGTACAGATCGAAAAGATTAGCATCCCTCAAAATTGAACTCTAGAATCTAGGTTCACAGATAGGCGGGTTGGCCTATGGGTAAATTGGGAATCTTCCCGGTGGGTTGGTCATTCCCGGTAGGCCGTATGAGCCGTTTTATTTCTATACGATTATACAAAAAAAATTTTTTTATATTAATATTTTGTAATAATAAGCATTGCAAGTGTGTACTGGAAAATAAAGATCATATTAGCTGGAATGATATAAAATCATAAGCATATCCTGTATATATATATATACAGTAGATTAATTAATTGGAAAGTCAGCGGCTAATTTGAAATATAATTCAGATATTTTAGTGCAGTCTTTTGGATTTTTTCTTTCGACTAATAGCTTTTTTACTATGGTCTAAAAGAAAAATTTCAAAAAATTATCCAACTATACCTAATTTGTTATTGTGGATAAAATTGTATTTTTATACAGTAAAGACAAGAGATGTAATAAAATGTATTTCAATAAAAGATTTAGAAAATGTAATAAACTAAAACTTTTAACTACTATACAAAATATTAATATTTCTAAAGGTTCTAAAATATTAAAGGATATTTTCTGAAAGTATAGAAAAATGTTTGTTCAAACTTTAATTTGATGTATCGGAGTGGGTTAATGTACTGACTAACCCAAGAGTATTATACTTATCAAATATTTTACTAATTTAGGAAGGAGACCAAACAAATTTTGAAATTTAAAATTAAAAAACACCTTATTGTTTGTGTTAAAAAGCAAAATACCATTTTTGAGGGGAAAAAAAAGTTACATTTATGGACCATGTTTCATATTTCCCAGATCAAAATAATTGTCAATCCACTCCTAGGCCGTGCACACTGCATCTATAGTACATATAATATGCACTCATTGTATATGCCTTACACTGCTATTTTACCTAATTGAAAACCTAAATCCTCCAAGCTTTATGACTGTAGGTAATATGAGAATATTTGTATTACTTATTAATATAATAACATTTTTAATTTACCTGTTCTGATTATTTTTTTCGGGTCTGTGTCTGAACGGCAGCGGTGGATCTGGGGCCACTTTGGAAGCGGTCGGCATCGTGTCTCTGGGCATCAAGTCGTCTGTTCTCGATTGGCACTCGCACTCGGTATGGTTGTAAAAAAGCAACGATTTCTGGTTTGACGATTGTTCGGGTGACTGCCAGTCTCCCAGTCCAGGTAAGGTCTGCGTAAGAAATTAAATAAATAAATAATAAGGATACTGCAGACTTGTTTAATATGACTGAGGTAATTTAAGTGTGGCCTAGTTGAACTTTGAAGTGACTCGAGACATGACGATCTTCCAAATTAAAAGACATGTATCCCAGTACTAGCCGCATAGACGGAGATTCAGTACTTTATAGTGAAATTAGGGGATGGGCTTGGAATTTTTTTTAAAATTAAGCTTGTGTTTGAAAATGCAAACAAATTTGCACAACCACAAATTGCTTTATAAATGGGTTTGTAATAAAACATTATACAATTTACATTTCATAATAATCAAGTATGATAAATTACAAAATTTAATAAAACTGTTACTTTTTACGGGTACCAAACTTGCGCCAGTACCTAAGCCAAAATACGCAATTTTAATTTCGTTTCATCTCGCAACTGCCGGAAACCGTTACACCTTATACATTTAGAAGTCCTTCATAAAGTTTCAGTGACTTAATAATAATTGTTTTATGCGTTCCAATGGCTCGTGCTCGTTTTTAAATATTTTTTATGTATTGGCCATTGGCAGGAAACGCCATGTGAAAAATGTAAAATATAGGTAAAATATAATTAATTAGTTACCCATTATATACGTGATGCCATTCAGCATAACCAGCTGTCAAGACAAAACTAGCAGGTTACATAATAAAAAATAATATCGCCTAAACACATTGTGCGAGAATGTGACATAACGATATAGATTTATTTGATCGCGTACAGTTAAATATAGTTATAAAAGCAGCACCCACCACTCTGTGTCTCTGTATAATATACAATGTACTTTATACGTGATAATATGTTTATACATACGGAATTGTCGTACTTATACTTAGGGGCTCTACCAGAAAGGAGAAATTCTGACAATTGTAACGATCACGTGCCGATTTAAATTTTTTTCTCGCACAATACCGCGGCCCATCGGCGGGTGACGTTTCTATTTTCATTTCGTTCCCGGGTTGTAACACCTACCCTACCAACACACGTCCAACGATTTCGCCTCGTGAGACTAACAATCGAAGTACCGAACGAAAATGTTATACAATAATATCGTATTATAATGTCACCGGCACGCACAAAAGAACTCTCAAACCCATTAAAATAAATATTATAATTTTTAAGGATAGAGGGGATTCATTCGATAAATAGGTGCTCCGATAGTCGGATAAATACGTTTATATTATTATATCTTGATCATCGGGACTAGTAATTCTATCGTCGTCTGGTCCTAGGTAGCTAAATACACATGCAAACACATATACATTATGTTATACACACATTTATTATATTATGTTATATACCATGTCATGTAGGCGCACATCTGTCTCATTTTTATTGTCGATCATCCCCGCCCGGTGACCATCGGGATTTCAGGTTCCGCGATAATTTTCATTAGATTTAGCAGTTCAAAACGACACGAGAGGGTGATCAAATATGTTTAATGCCCTGGGGCCTGGTTGTGATTGAAATTTGAAACGTGATCGAACAGTAAATACTGCAGCAAGCGAACATTTTAAAATGTTTAAATACCTCCCATTTGGTGTATTGTATTATTATTATTATTACTTGTGTATTACAATATTGTTATAACTTAAAATATTATAGATTATAAAACGTGATCTAAACGGTGAAACCTTTACGTTTTCAAAATATTATGTATGAATGATGATGTCTCGATACATGCGTTTAAATGTATAACATATAGGTAAACCTAATCATGATATGTTTACATGAAGTGAACTCATTATTATTACCTATTAGGTAGGTACTTATATTATTAAATATACATACAAAACAGTAAAAAAAACATAAATAGTTACATGCCATGTCAATTTATAATAATCATTATAATATTATTATAATATCTACATGATTTTAGATTTTTGGGTTTGAGTTAAAACGACTTGTAAAATATTAAAATATATTGAATGTACACGAATATTGATATAATATTGTAATATTCCCAATTACCTTAAGCTATACTCTTTGCTTAAATAGTCGTATACAGTAATACAGACTATGATATATTACCACATAGATATTTTGTACTGTATTATTGTGTGCAATGTAAAGTACACGATGTACAAGATACGTATAAGTTATATTTTAAGATTATAGATACCTACCAACTACAGTCTACCTCTACAATAGATTCTCGATTGCAATTTTTGATAATTCAAAAAGATTTTTAATCTCTTTGTATTTCAAGGTATCGAGAATTGACTGTATATACTGAAGTGTAATCGAACATTAAAAGATTTATATAACCTAACCTAAAACCCAATGTGTTAAAACTTTCAAACATAATTAATTCGTTCAAGTCCTCGATTTTAAAATAGGTATTTAAATATTTATATAGTTTATTCAAATAATCTATCGTCAGATTGCAAGTTAGTTGATATTTTTTATTTTTGCCTTTATAGTTTATACACTATAGGAGCTATAGATTTATATTAATCTACCTCTTTGAATTTATATCAAGGAACACTATATACACACACACACATATATATATATATTAAAAGTTTTTTTTTATTTATTACTTCATGATAATATTATTCTATATTCAGATGATGCCCGTTTACGGCTTTGTGGTAATCATACTATTATTTATTAGGTATTTTGAGTGTACATAATATTATGTATGAAGATACACGCTGAAAAAAATATTTGTTAAATATTGGATTTTGTTTTTGTCTTGTTAATTTTGAAATCTTTATAGACTACCTAGTACATTTTGTGTTTACATTATAATTATTTTATCATTACAGGATGCCGCTGAATTCGCCCCGAGGTTTCCATTTGGGTACCAATAATACTGTCAGTCTTCGTTACCTTCAAGTATGTGCACTTAATACATATATAGTGTTAACGCATTAGGATTACGGAGTTCGTGATGCAACTTGAAAAGGTGAATAATAAAAAAGAAGAAAAAACAAATATTTTTAAGAAGTATGTTAGGTATTTGTCTTTAAATATTTAGAATCAGAAATTATATTTTATTCTATAGGTACATATTTTTATTGTTCCTAGAATTAATTTAAATTCAAAAAAAAATTAAAAAAAAAAATTCAATTCAAATGTATTAATTGATATTATAAAATCCAAAAATTTCGAAATGTCTTAAAAAGTTACATATTACAATATGTTTTTATTTACCCAATTTTAATACCCACTTAATTATTAGTAAAAAAAAATATAATCGATGGGTGTATGGAATTTTTTGTACATATTTATGTTTTTCTGGTACAATTAAAATAAATAATCTAAATTAGAAGATTAATTAAATTATTTTTTTGATATTACTGTTATTAATATTATTTTCGAAAAAATTGCATTTTTCAAATAAAATAGATTTTATTTGTTTTTCTGTTAAACATCTTAATCCTTGACCATTTTACTATTGCGTACAAACAATTATGTAATGGAACGACCATAAAAATATTTCGAGGACGACCAAAAATTCGATTGAAGACATATGGAAGTACGGTACCTAACTCAAAGTTATTTATTACACCGAATTGTTCCCCAATATATGTTACACATGTCTATGCAAAAGAAAACGGTAATTTTATTCGTCCCGTTCATTCCTGACAAATTAAGATATAACTTAATCATCTCGTTTGTAGCCCCGGGTCCCGCCACACAGTAGGCGTGTTAGTCCTTTTTTTCCTTCCTCTCAACAACTGTTTGTTTATAAAACAATATAATGTCCTGAGGACCGTTATTATTAATGGGGAAATTATAATATCCTGTATGTGCCTATAATAATAATAATAAAAAAAAAAAAACGTATTATATAAAATAAATATTGTACACGAAAAAAACTAACAAAACCCGGATCGAATAGCCAAAAGACAATAGGCATATATGTTGTTTTTTCACTACTCGGTGGTTACGAGATCTATAATGACTCGTTTTGTAAACGGGCAGGCGATATTTCATCGCGGAAAGAATAAATTGACTTTGCATAATATAGGTGGTAATAGTTAAATGGCAGTGGTAGGCCTCTGTAGTTCTATTCGTGACAATCCAGCCCATTTAGATATATATAATATAACCATATAGGTGCACCTATATACCAACACATATATATATATATCCACGCGGATAATAGATATACGAATTAAACACATCAATCTGAAAAAATCACTAGACGTATATATATAGAAAGTTGTGCCTAATTTTGGACTTGAGTTGTAGGCGAACACGTGGTTAAATGGTTTATTACCTACGGCTAATTGCTTCACACGCATTTATGTCGACAATAGGCCTACCTATATTTATACAAAATAATCATAGACAGTTACCTACGTTAATTGTTCTTATTCGTTTTAACTGCAGATTGCTTTCTCGCGATATTTTAAAATATTATATAGGCACAAGAAATATAAAACCTACGAAATCGTTAAAAATTATCAAAGTTCATATCAGTTGCTTTATTAGTTATTACATACTTATTATTCTTATTATTAAAATGTTTACCTATAATATATAGGTACTGACAAGATAAAACTAAATAGTGAAAGTTTAAAATAAAATAAATATAGGTAATGGCGTTTTAAGTATTTTTTTTTATATATATTTTTGAATGATTAAAGAAACACCATAAACAATGTATTTCTAAGTAAAAAGTTAATGTATATTTTCTATTTTTTCTTTAAAATTATTCTATTGGATATTAAAAACTTGAGAAGTTCACGTGGTTAAATTTACCATTAGTCAATAGTCGGTGAATAATTAGCAATTATAGTATGTAAATTAAGTTAATTCATGTATACATAACGCTTGTGCGTTGTATATATAAATCTTCGTAATAATATTAATTTATCCATCTTAAAAACATATTTTAACATCAAGTAACTAAACATTTAACAACTATCACGTATTTGATAGTTTATAATTATTACCATATTATTATGATTTATGAATATAACTTTGACTTAAATGTACAAAGTGAATTTTAATGATTAATTTAAATAATGAATTGATTAGAATTTTGAATTTAATTTGAAAAGTATTCTTAAAAATAAAAATGCCCAAGAGGATTAAATAAAACTAAACAATACTTTTTTGATGTAACAGTAACATGTACAAAGATATTAATGATTAAAAATGTAAGGCAAAAACGGTATAAATTAAGTCTAAGATTTCCATTGTATTGAATTACAAAAAATATAGATCATACATTTGGGCAAATAATGGATATTACTTTAAAGATTGTACGACCTCTGAAATTGAATGTATTGAACTGACTACTACAAACAATAGGTACATTATAATAATGGATCTCAAGAATGTAAATTTAAAAACCAAGTAAATAGTATACAAGCTAGTAACTTACTATAGTATCTATATTTTTTTGATAACAATAATAATGTATTAAAAACTATTTATTTTAAAAAAAAGGTCTGATTCTGATAACAATACAAAATAGGAATACTGTATATTACCTATATCTCTGTGTCTTTTAAGATTCTTTAATTATTGTATAATATATATGTTATGTATAGTATATTATGTTAATTATACAATGTTATTACTTATTAGTTATTATGTTAACCTATATCTTATGTATGCACTTGTAGATAGGTATAGTTCATGTTGAAAATGATCATTATTTTTATTTTAATACTTAAATTAAATAATAATATAATATAATAATTATTTTGTTTAAGTGTAAAATAAATATTTAAATTTAGTAAATTATTTAATTGTATGATGGAAAACATTTAAGTTACTTAATTATTACCTATCAGAAATATTCCATAAATTAATAATATACGAGTAATATTATCATATATATTATAACACATCAGATACATTTTGTGTAAGTAACAATTAATATACATTTAAGTATATGTTATTGCACGATTAGCATATAATTTTAATTATAAGATACACTTTATAAACAGTTGGATGTGCAAAGTATTTAAGCATGTGATGATTATAATACTTTAATTATTTTGTAAAACGCGTGTCAACAATTTGTATTGATTTATTGAGCGAAGGCGGTGTGAAATCATTGTGCTCCATTAATATTGTCATCTTTAGATGTCAATAATATATAACTGTCAATAAATTAATTATTAAATGTCCGTAAGGTGTCGTGGTAAATTGGACTCGAGTGTCATAGGCCAAAGTTATTAATCACAGACACGCAATGTCGAAACTATATTCTCTTCGCATGGTTCATACAGTGAGTTGTACACGTATTGCATGTATTTATGAACCTGTTTGGTGGTGTGGGGATGATATTAAAATAATAACTATACCGATACATATTGGTATTTGGTACGTGACTTTCAAACTCAAAATTAAATTCAAGGACGATTTAATATATATATTCATTAAAATAAGAAGGTAAAACATAGTCATTTTGTCCAACAACTATCAGGATTTGAATTCCATTGGTACGGCACATCAAATATAATACCTATAATAGTAGGCAGTCATACAAAAACATGAATTGCGACAGGCCTATTGTTCCAAAAAATCCTAAGAATGCCACGATAGATAGAATTGAAATCTATTTTTTAATTTGATTTAATAATCGACACAATAAAGCATCAAAGCTTATATTATATTGTATTAACCTGTCAAATACGCGGGTTAAATACGCAAACCATTCTATTACAAACACAGCTATGAAGATTTGTCTGCTAATTTAATTTCCGTAATATAATAGTCTTCTTAATATCAATTATTATTGTACTTGTAACTCGAAAGATAATCTACCTTGACCTTAAAACACATTCCATGACATTGGTAACATCATTACAATAATTTAATGTATTTGTAAAAAAATATACAGCTGAAAAAATTAAAACCATAGATAGGTACAACTGTCAAAATGTAAAATGGTAGATTTAATGAATTTAAATTTAACAACCTTACAATAAACGGTAATTGTAAGACCCATATTTTTGTCTTTGATCTGATAAAAATTGTATTAGTTTTGAGAGTTATAAAATTAAATAATCATATCCGCATAAAATGGATTTAAAACTGGGTTTGAAAATAGTTATTCCACTTACAAACATGTTTTTTTGTACTTACGTAAACTAAGAAAGGCAAATAAATTGGTTGTGAAGTCTTCGGCCCGCACTTCAATGTTGGGCTGTTACAACAACCTGTATCTTCAGCGCAAACATGAAGCACTGTACATGCAGGTAAATATTTCTTATTTGAGCTGGGGTATACGTCAGTTACCTTGACCACTCGAGATCTAGGTACTTTGCAAGATGCTTCTTTCGAAATTCTCATTTGATGCTTGTAAGCTTCACCTCCTTCGTGATCACCTGAAAATTGTTTTAAATTTTATTTATAGTTAAGTGTGAAATCAGACAAAATTAAAATAATTTACAGTAGAATAATAATTAATGATTGATTTAATTTGATATTAACTCATAAACAAACTAATGACGATTTATCATGACAAAATGTTTTTTCAAAAATATTGATTTTTATTCGATGATAAATTAGTTGGTTTATTGTATTTATTATTATTATTTCTTTTTATTTATAAATCCACTGTTATTAATTAAAAAACAAAGTGATTATATATCTTCTAAAAGTAAAGCTTGTATTGAAAAGGTAGAAAGCGATAATTTACTTACAAATGATAATTAAATAATAATAAAAATACAATATTTTTTACAATAATAATCTATAAAATAAATAAGGTGTACATAATAACTGCTTGAAATATATATATTTATATATATCCTAACTTCAATATAACCAATTATTAATAGTTTTTTTTAAATATTTTTATGTTTATTGATTATTTTCTTTTTAACAGTAATATGCATAGAATTAAAATAAGTAGGGGTTAACCAGGTAGTCCACAAATTTTTGACAAAAAATAGATCACTTTAACATCGTATGCTAAATGTTTCCTTTTTGTTTTTTCATTATTTATATTTATCCAATTATTTATATTTTTACCTACCCATAAAATGGCAGTTTTTTTTAATAGTAAATTCACAGATAATACATTAAATAATTTGAAATTTTGACTTGTTGAATCTTCAAAAGTAAATTTCTGTAAATATATTCGAACAATTTGTCACTGTTGGATTAATAAAGGTTTTAGAACATTAGCAGAAATGCCTCCCCAAATAAGTAGTCCATATTGCAATAATGCTTGATATAATACTAGATATACTGTTCGAACAACTTGCATTGGTATTACCGTTTGTAATTTGTAAAAATTATAACTCATAATACGTAAACGCATTACTAAATTGTTCACATGCAGATTCCATTTTAGATTCTTGTCAAAAATTAGATCCAAATAACGAATACTAGAGACTCACAATAACGTTTTACATTTTATATCACTGCATGAGTTATTATCACAGACATGAATTTTTAATGTGTCAAAATTATTTTCTCACTCATTATTACAAATGCAAATCCCTAACAGAACGCCGATCAGTCTTTTTTATTTTAAAGATATATAAGTTAGGTCTTAGGTATTTTTATAGTAAAACGTTTTTTAAAGTTCAAAATGAGTTATAGGTGTGAATGAGTGATAGTTAAAATGTATTAGTAGATAAATTGTAAAATTTTAAAAACGCAACAATTCCTATTAACTGCTGATTGTGGCTATATTTTTCTAAATAAATAGAGGTTAATTTTTTTGATTTTTGCTTTTTATATATACTCAACCTGTATTAAAAATTGTATGTCACTGTACATTTTTTTGGTGATTATACAGACACCGATTGTGAATGTTTTTAATAACTAAATTATTGGTAAAAAAAATAGTTTTAGAGTGTTAGCATATATTATAATATACATATCTGTATACACACGTTCATTATATTTCATGATATGTGAATTGGAATGCGAAAATATCGGTAAAACTCTGCAGTGACATGGGAACATAATTCACTGTCAAGTATATATAAACTGTTTATACTACACATAATACGTACATGATCAACAATTATCGGCTTAACACTGAACTGTGCGAGTATATGTGCACATTGAACAGTGATTATCACGTATTCACGTTTTGAGAATAAAATGCTAATGTTATGTAAATAAATGCGATTTGTGCATGTCGGATTTCTTTCCACGGCATGCCGCTTATAAATTGAGAATCGTCTATCCAGCCGACCGACAGTATAATAATAATAATAATATAATAAAAATATGTGTAATACCTTGCCCTTGTAACAAGCTGATCCTGTGTGAACTACGGAAAGTTTCTTCTACAGTCTTTCTAGAACCGAGAAGTTTCCATTTATTTTCTGATAGTGGTGACATGGTTCTCGCTGGTTCATGTTTCTGGATGTCCTGAAAAGTGTTTGGTAATTATAATAATATGTTAATATTAGTAATATTGTATTATAATAGTATTAATAACGAACTACATATTAAATTTAAATTTAACGTTTTTTAAACAGTTAGGTACACTTAAATATAATAGCAACAAATAGACATTGCGGGGTTCTATAGTAAGCATTTAGTCTTTACTCCTTAATAAGAAGCAAATTACCAAAAATTGGATTACATTTTTAAAAATACGATTAATTATTTAATTTAAACATTTGAGCATAACGCGCTATAATAATATGGTAAAGTTATTTGTTGTAATATTATTATTGAAAGTAGCTACTTTTTTGGTAATCCAATTAAAAACTGGCGTGTCCTTCATTCCTTTTTAAAAATTGTACACACTTCGCGGAAATTAATTTTAAAATTTACCTACCAAAAGTAAATATGTATGTTGTGTTGCGTGTTGGAAGATACAGGGAGGGTTATTATAGAAAATAAATTATAAAAAATGACTAAATAAATACGACCGTTTTCACCACTTAATAAGACTATTAATTTGTAATAAATAAAACTTATAATATACTCTGTTATTATATTTAATGTACAACAAATTAAGTATAGATTAACCAAACATTATATATATATAGATTTTTTTCAATAATAGTTAATAACTGAATTATTAAAAATACAAAATTACAAAATACGCACAATTCCATCATAGTAATTTAAAAACGTCAGCTCCAAAAATACAAGATAGTGGTATACAGCTGGTACATTATTATTTATAATGAAAACCTACAATCTTTGTATTCAAAAACGGTTACGAACAGAGTTCAATTAAAAATAGTTAAAAAATAAAAAAATTACTTATTACGTTTATATACATATTTTAACTATATTTTTTGTCTTTTTACTTTTTTACAAATCCTCAAAAATTATAGGTAAATTGAAAAATTCATACTTTTATAATAAAATTTGTGTTTTATTTATCGTTTTTATAAAACCACATATAACTATTTAAGCCTTCAATAATTAAACTATCCAAATTCTCAAATTGTGTTTATGCCTTATAACTTATAAGTTATTTACTAGATTTTATTAAAATATACATGACAAGATTGCAACGAGATTAAAATAAATAATATTCAAAATAATACATCGATATTTTTATCAAAATAAATATTACATTTGAGTACGGTTTTTATAATATCCAAATATGAAATAATAATAAGTGTTAAATATTAGCTATATTATTTTATCATATTCGTGTGTCTTGCGCATTACATAACATTTGTTTTTTTGGGACGATAATTAACTTTTAACTCGCAAACCACTGAAGACGTCAACGAAGACGTCAACATCTGTTGCTATTTTTTTTTTTCATCCAAACCGATAATTAAAATATAATTACAATATTATGTAGATAGATTCCTATTTAAGCATTACAATATATTATATTGTATAATGTGAACGCAATCCGACCGGACGTTGTCTCCCACATTATTATTTCACGCACAATTTTCTAGACGACGCACGCCGTATGTGCCTATAGCACATAACATATAGCCACATAGCTCTTTCGCGAGATAGACTAGGAAGATAAGTACCCATATGATCTACTTACAGGTACTAGCTGTAATACGGGAGTTTCGAGTATTCACGGGCACTTTTTGACCGGATCGGGAGACCCGAGACGCAGTCGTCCAATGAGTCGTTAAACGTTCATGTAAACGGCACGTGTCATTAGATTTAAATCAAAAATACGTTGTTTAGGCATCGAGCTATTATTTTGAATTTCCGCGGTTATTGTTGGTAATAGCTATTAAGTAACCTGACCACGCGCGGTCCTGATCCGGTTTATGTTTTTTTTCTCCGAAAGTCGCTTATTCATCACAAACAGTCATGCTATATAATAATATAGGCACCTAACACGTTTACTGCAACCGTAATATGCAAAAATTGAACACTGTTTTTACTCTACCCAAATTACTTGTACAGACGGGGATGGGCGTCACTCGCACGCGGACGTAACGGACATAAGCGTGCGCAGATCATGCTGGCAGGGGAGGCAGAATGTAATAAAAAATATATTTTATAGTATATAGTTAAATATTATTTTGGTTATTACTTTATTAGTTAGTTCAATTAATATTAGTCATGGAAGTATTTTATATAAAAATTATATTGTTATAATATTATGTTTTTTAAAAACAATATTTGGAAGAAAACTTCAGCTCGCAGGAGGGGCAGCTGCCCACCCTGCCCCTCCCGTGCGCACGCCTATGGTAACGGATAACGGAAATATGTTTTATTGGGCCCAAGTGCAGGAACGCACCGTTCGCTCGGCACGGACTGCGCGAATAACATCGCACACGTCCAACCGACAAAGCAACGTCGTGGCGACAATACCACCATACGTACTATGCGCACGGACCATGAGTGCGTGTGCGTGTAATTCGGTGGTTTTTCTCGGCAAGACGGATTTGGGACGAACAACGAATGCCGCGTAAAAATACACGGTCGCGTGCGCTTGTGTGCGCATAAATGCACAATAACCCACGCCCCCCGGTGCGTCGGCCACACGAGAATCCGTGAGCCGATATTGTATACAATGGGCCTATTGTGGCGCCTACGACGTCTCCTCCGTCGTGTGAACGTGCGCGCTTATCTTCGCCGTCAACGCGCCGCATTGTAATTTCCTCGCCGATTTACTTATTTATTTTCATTTTTCACACAGACACGTGTACATTGCACACATACGCACGCACGCACATGTACGCATACTGAATTAGGCGCGTTAATGTAATTCTTTTTTTTTTTTTTTAAATACAACGTTATAGGTTTGATTTTAGTTTAAGCGCATTGACGCGTTGCCCGTTTTCTCGTATTATTATCGTATTGTGTATGACTATTATTAACATACATTTTATAATACCTCCTCCGATCTGTAGCGACGACGACAGTGACGATTTAATAGACATTTCACTAGACGCCCACAATATTACCTCTTGCAATAATAACCGCGGTATGACGGAAGCGGGAAAATATTTTTTAATTTTAATTCTAATAGAAAAAATATATAAATTATCATTATTATTACTATGTGAATATCTAAATACTTACATTTCATAACCTGAATATAAAATATTAACTAAAAACGATAATAATAATAATAATATTCCATTTGAGTGGCTTACCACTTATATTGATAATATATATATATATAATTATAATATTTTGTACATGTTACGACAGAGATCTTGATGTCGTGATTTATCATAGTGAGAGAATAACTATCTGATACATATATATATAAAAAAAAAATAAAATGATTTATTAGTCCCTACCTATAAAATATAGTTGTAGACCTTGCAATATTTTTAGGTATTACAAATGAAATATGAATGTATTTATATTTGAAAATAATAAATACACGCAGTACAATAGGTACATGTAATAGAAAACAGAATTTCTGGTCACCAATTTGCGATACTTTACATCACACTTAATAACATTTTTAATACCACCTAGATAGAACAATACTTTAATACACGTTTAAAATTAAAATGTCAATACAATCAATTACTATTGTGGAACAGATTAAACTTTTGTTTTAAATTTGTGAATTTTATTATTTAATTCACTAATGATAGAAGAGATATTTGTAAAAACTATAAGTTCCTAGATATAATGAGGGCTAAACCATATTTTTCAAATAAATCACAGTTTCATTTTAAAATTCTTAAAAATATGTACCTTTTTATTCATTTTTTTTAGTTTTTTAATTTATATAATGTACAGGAGACCAAGTATTTTTTTTTAATTGTAGCTAAGTTGCTCTATTTAACTTAATAATATACATCTATATTGTCTCAAAAATTTCAATAATTTAAGACTTGTTTTGTTTGAAATAATTAATTATTATTATACCTACTACGAGTACTACTTAGGATAGAATTATGTCTGGTACAAATATATTGTGTTTTCTTATATTAATAAAAGTATTATTATAATAAACTAGGTATAGATAAACTATTGTTTATTATACGTTGTAGGTATTTAATTATTTTAAATTCATATTTTGTTTTTTTTTACTACACTTAAATTGATAACATTGTTAAGTAATTAAGATAATTATAATAATATAATTTTGTATAAAAATTATAATAATATTATACCTACTATATACATTCAAATGTTTAGTTCAATAGGTTATCTCATTTAGCATCCATATTTTATTAACTTATGAATTTACAATTATCATATACGATATTGTATACGATACATTTTCAATTAAGAAAATACTTCTATTAAAACATAATAAATTATAATTCATTCATCAATATACCCATTAAAAAGTATTACTTTTTCAGATTAATTATGCAATAAATGTTAATAATAATAATATTATAACGAAAAATAATATCAGATATATTATGTCATATTGGGTATGTTGTCGTGACATCAGTAAATCAAAATTATTTAGGGACTAAATCTACTTTTTTATAACTGATTTGTACCTATTTTTAAATACAATTTCAGAATTTTTAACCCATAATTTTTTTGCAAAAATAAAATTTTAAATACAGGTGTTGTAACAATATCGTCTTGGTACTAGCAAAAAAGTGAAATTTGTTCTCTGTAAAAAATTTTAATTTGTGGGACAATTCACCTTCTATAATACTGATTCTATGTAAATAAATGATTCTACGCAATAATAGCTTATTTTTTCTTAATATTATGTGACCTGTATTTCAAGTAGGTGTCGACCAAAATGCTCTTAGAATCATTTGTCGGATTCGATGATTTATAATCGGTTTCAAATGCATAATATTTCAATATCTCACACGGAGGAGAGCGAAGTGAGACGAGTTCCCCCACTCATAGCATGTTTTATAGGTAGCTTAAGCAGCGTTGTTGTATAATCCTCATAAAGCTCTATAGATAATTGAATAATTGTACGTCCTTATTCTTTATATATAGTATAATTTTTATTTAAGAGGAATTGTTTATTTGACAAAATATTTTTGAGAACCATTAACAAATTAATGTATTTCTATCTACAACACAAATTTTTGTTGTTATCCATTTGTAGTATGGATTTATATTTTATGTAGGTATATATAAACAGTCTCGATAGTCGATACTTATGGATTCCAGAAAATATATTTCTAACAATAACTACATAATATATAATAATATAATAATACGTACCTAATATTTAAATCCATTTGCAATACTTATTATAATAAACACTGTATGTCACTTATATAAATTAAAAATTTTTCACGGAATATTTATGTTTTATTTATTAAATATTACGTGCAATGTGCATATAAATCAAAATATAATCATAATATATTGTATACCTACTGTCGGACGACCATTTCGAATGTAAAATGTATAATCGTATTTTTGTAATGTTATATTGTGTATAAAGTAGATACGGGTGATGAAATTACGATCCTTTTGCTGGACGTCGACAGCCGACAGGGATCATAATAATATAATGTTATTATATTTTACAATGTATTCTTATTAAACATAATATCTATTGTAATAATGATGGATGCCTATATTATTGTTATTGTGTACCCTTGTTTATAACCGTACGTGTGTCGCCGCTATCTTTAAGTACACAAATGCATACATGCCGACCGCTAATATTTTCGACTCCTGCGGTTTTTACGACACACCTGTTGAACACGCGGCTTTCGACTAATTGGTTATTCACAACGGTAGCGACTCGCCGGTACAATATTAATAATATTGTACAGGTATGCTTTACCGCGATATTCGTCGTAGTATAATATAGTACCTATATGCATTGTATTGTAGTCACACAATTCGTTTGATCTGCAGGACGCGCTGGTGACAAATATGACGAATACATAATATTGATATTTCTGACCAGGTTTATATTATGTATATTTATTTATTTAATTTTTTTGTTTTTTTTTGTTTTTTTATATTTATTCATTTTTAGATGACGTTATACTGAAATATGAGATGGATATAATACCTACAAAATTGATTTTTTAAAATGTATTAAACAGAGTAAATGTGGAGAATCGTTTGAAAAAGTAAAGCAGTATTAACTGTAATTACAGCCTGTAAGGTACCTAAGTAATATTAGTGTTTATTATAAAATATTATTAAAATTATACCATTATTACACAATGACGAAAACGTTATTTCTTTAATGTACCTACAATTAAGTATTTTTGAAAAAAGGGTTTAATTTGATACATATCTGAACATTGATACTTTTAAATTTATTATTGTAGCCTTAGATACTGAATTTTTACTTTTTTTTACTTTTTCTCTTAATTTTAATTTAAAATATTTTTGCTTCTGAACATTTTTGAATATACTTAAACTTACGAAAATTGGTTAAGAAAATAAGTGTTTTATGATAAAAATATTATCCTGTGCAAGTATATGAATAAAACACATATAAATGGCAGCGACTGCAGAAGTTTAT
Source organism: Pentalonia nigronervosa (assembly GCA_014851325.1). Taxonomy (NCBI): domain Eukaryota; kingdom Metazoa; phylum Arthropoda; class Insecta; order Hemiptera; family Aphididae; genus Pentalonia; species Pentalonia nigronervosa. Next base: position 25,820 of record JACXSJ010001393.1, read on the forward strand.
GGAGTTAAAAATATAAAATAAAATAGGAACGATCCAAAAGACCACACGCACTTAGCATTTTGCACAGGCTTTCAAGTCACGTTTTAAAAAATAATAATAAAAAAACCAAAAAAGTATCTTTTCATTTTGGCTGTTTTACATGCAATTTGAGTTCAGACGATCAACCATGAATTTCCAAACATTGAAAAATGTTTACGTGCCTTAGTGCATATTACTTCATGTGAAACTTTTTTTTTTTTATAATTTTATAACTATCATCAGTATATAATATAATATTAATATTATACTATATACATTTCCAAAACTACTATTTTAGTATGTCTACAAAGATCCACTATGACGGCTATAGAATATACACTACATTAGAGCAATTATAAACTTTATCCGTGCTTATAATAACTATAGGTTACTTAAGGTTAATTGGGTTTTTGTAACCATATTTTAAAACGCTACATTCAAATATGGAAACCATCCTACGCTTTTTATTTAAGTGTCATCATATTTTTATAGAGTTTTATAATAAAGGCCACGCATTTATATTAAATTATATTTATATGTTTGTATAGTTGCGTAGTCTAATAATAGTATGTACCATTAAAAAAGTCGCAACAAGTTATAAAAATGAGAAAACAAGAATATTATAGTACATTTTTTACTAGAACCATGATCAGCATGATCCACAGCGTGTTATGACCTAACGGGTTTTTCATTTAGAAACGGATTATATTACAGTATGTCAGTTTGTACAATGTAAAATGTAAAATGTGTATTATATTATCATTAATTATATTTTTATTTAATTTTTAAGTAATATATCGCGCACATTTTGGTTTAAAATTATAGTAAAAAAAAAACTATAATTAAATTATAATGCAAAATATATACATATTATGTACGTCATTATAAAATAATAGCCATACAAAACGAATTAATGATAAAACAATTAATTAAAGGTGTGAGATAATTTTTAATTTTAAATCCTAAAATACTTATATTTTTTAAAAGTAACCATATTTATATTATCATCAAAGGGAGAAAAATTAAATTTCTACTGTATCCGTAAAAAAATAAATAGATAATATCGAACATATTACAGTTCAGTGGCTGGACTTGAAGTCCTTAGAAATTAGAACACCTATACATCTAATATAATAGTATACTATATTCTCTGAATGATCCCTTTGGGTTTTAACATTAAATTTGATATGTTCGAAATTAATATCGAGTATTATAATATCAAATTATTATCATAAACTGTTGTTTATTAGACTAAATATAAGTGAATTCTGTTATTAAACTTGATATCGTGAGAACACGCTTATAGTATTTTTTATATATTATCATAATATATTGTTAATATACACACATATATAATACAAACACGTGGATTCTATCACTGAATGGTCTTTCTTCGACCTTTTCATATAATCTCAATAAATTAATGTTTTTTTTTTTGTATATTTTATTAAATAATCCTCTTATTTGACTACTGTGTCGTCTAGATGTAAAACTATATATATTGTAAATATTATTAAAAAAAATTTATTTAGGTATAATTGGGTCCAATACGTAAATGTATTGCATCTCAGTATAAATTGAACTCCGCAATAAAAGTGTATGGATAATTTTCTTAATTTATTTACTTAAAATATTTGCCGCATATTTATTTTTCGTATTACTATTGTTTAAATTCGAATGCTATAATCTTACGTTAATTTTTCCCCATCCTTTGAAACTGTATTTGTATTATAAAAAAAATATTGGAATGAGTAAATATATAATAGGGATTATACAATACAATAGGAACGATGAAATAAAAAAATGTGTACGGCTATAGTGTTTATTGTATAATAAATAAAAATATTATGTTGTAATTATATAAAACATTAACGGAAGAAACTTTATAAAAACTGCCCCAAAGACAGGAAACGTGTCACGGTAACAAATTCAAAGACGTTTTTTTAATAGTAATAATAATAAAACGACTTTTATTTCATTCAAAATTCTATGAGATCGACATTATAGGATGATTCAACAAAACGTCAGACATTCAAGTTTATTGTTGTGCAGGCGCTATAGACCCGAGGCGCCTACGTCCGACATTGGCCGAATAATATTATTACTGTCGCGTTATAAAAAAAAATAAAAGATAACTTAAAGTAATCATAAAAATAATAATTAAACACTCATATTTTTGTTATCATAGAGCCAACGGTCAGAAGACGCCGGGACAAGGACACAAGTGGAAGGAACAGACAGGTAAAAATTCACAGAAGTTTGATTAGTTATTATTTCTGTCGATTATTCAATGGACATTCGTTACGCCCAGCTCAGAATACCTTGAACAGAGTTGAACTGTTCGTACTTTGCCACTTAAAAAAAATGTTTGATACATCAAATAATAATAAGATCATAGTAATTATTTAGAAAGTATAAGTATAAAACCTAGTATATAATATGTAAAATGTATTATAGGTATCGGAAAAGATTCACATAGGCTATAATTATAATAAAAAAAAAAACCAAAGAAGTCCATTGAATGAAAAACTTGTTTTTGTTAGATACTCAGATATTATAAGTAATAACAATATGCAGATGTGATTTATCACCAAGTTTCAGCGTTCAACACTAAATTAAATCAATAATGATAATATGAACTTAAAAATTAAATATTTATCTGAAATACATAATTAATTATCTATATAATATATGTAATCAGTGTGTTTGGTCGAAAGGTAATGATAACAATGATTATACATGTAAATAATAAATATTTTGCGCCTTCCTACGATTATCGATGGCAATGTATTGTTCATACATCTTCTCATAATATAATTTATTATTATAACACAATAATAAAATTATACATCGTTATAAAATGTATATAATTATTACATTTTCAATCGTTTGCGCATATAATGATCATGATTTGTCGGCATTAATAATTTAAAACAATTATAACTGATTAAAAAGTTGAATTATATAAAATATCGTTTAAATAATATGGGTTTATAAAATACTTCAAACTTCTTTATGTTTTAATTGCATAGCATTAATATTGTATCATTCTGTTTGTATACACAATAAAGAATATTATTTATTATACGATATTATAATGTCATGTGATATATTTTGTTGGCTAGGATATTCTTAAACGCCATTTTAAAATCGATTGTATATACTTCATTTAACATAAACAGTTGAGGCTAATGAAGTGTAAAAGTTATTTTTTAGTTCAATATGAAAAAATTATGTTCCTATTCGACGCGTTTGCCCATCACATATATACAGCGGTGGTTATACTTATACTGTATAGTGTATACAACAATAGTCTATATGCTTTCCGGTTTCTTTTTTGGTTATATTTTTCTCCACGCGTAAATATTTACGGCAGACCATTCGATTATCACCGTAATAGAAAAAAAATAAGTACATTAAACATCCCCTTCGCATCTTTGTCTTGACAAAAACCCAAATAAATAGATTTATTCGTGATTTTTGTTTGCATTCCATTATCCATTATTTTAAGTCAATAAGGATACATATTTTTTTTTTTATACCAAAGTATCTAGACTTTAAATATTTAAAAATAAAAATTACTTTTAAATACATTTGGAGTTTTTATAATATACCCATTATGTCATACTTACATATTGACTTTAAATTGGTATGTATTATTTTTTTAAATCTTAATAACTGCTTACAAAATTACAACTTGCAAGTATTTATATTGTCATTTTTCATTAAAATATCTAAATTCGTCCAAATATAAACTTAAAATACTTATAAAAAATATTTTTATTTTATTTTTTGGTTACACTATTAAATACTTATGAAAAACCTTGTTTTAAATTTTCAATCCTTAGCTATAAAAACTGATCATTTTACACATTTTTAACTCAAAATAGTTTGCAAACATTCGAGATTCTGATGAATTTGGTCAAAATTTGATACTTATAAAAAAAAGTGTGCATTTGTATCTTAAATATTTTTAAAACTGCATTTAGAATAACTTACAAAAAATCTTGTTTTGAATTTTCAATCCTTAGTTATAAAACTGAGCATTTTATAACCTTTTAACCACAAAATAATTTAAATATGTTCAATATTTCGATGTCTAAATTTTAACATAAATTGTCTTTAAAAAATTATTTTTTAATATATTTTTTTGATTTTGACCGACTGAAAAAATTTTTTATCAGCAATAATAAAAAAAATATAAAAAACACGAAAATTGATTATGCATATAAATAGCTCAAAAAAAAAAAATCAAAATATTTTGAAAATATTATGGTGTATAGAAAATGCTTATATAAATATTCGGTGAAAATTTCATAAATTTATGATCATTATTTATTTTATTATATCAAAAATAAAACTCAATTTTGTTAAAAATTTGCTTTGCAAAAAAATTCCTGTTTTTCCTTAGTTTTTTTTTTTATTTTTCCTGGCGCGTTTAAAAACTATTGGGAATTATTTATTTTTGATCCTCCAATGTACTAAATAGATTAACTTTATTATCAGAAAAGATGCTGATGAAGAAAATCGGAGACTTTTACTGCATTAAAACCTGATGACAGACACAAAAAAAAACACACACATCATTGTAAAATCAACACATTCCTCGTTCCGCTCAGAATCTAAAATGCATAAAAATTAAATGTTGATTTTTAATCATTATATTTTAAATATAAATTTTCTATGTATTGTAATATTGTTTATTTAAAGAATAATAATATGGTTTAAATAGTTCTATACTTTAATTTGTATATAATTATTATATTTATAGATATTTTTTTTGTTAACCAACCTATAATCTATACGTTAAGTCGATCGAAGACTGTTTTTTTCAAGTGTAAAACAATATCACAAAGCTTATATGTGTGCTATGTAACTCACAGGCATGACGTTTAATTATTGACTTTTCTTGCGAAGTGTATTAAAATAACGATTAAAAATATTACCTCGTTAGTGTACTATCATTCCATTCGAGTAGAGCTTAATGAATGAACGACAAGCGCGTATAAATAGAGATTTATATGGTTTCGGTGTAATAGTTATACATGATACAGGACCGTGAATGAGAATTTTTAATTCGGCAATAAAATAATAACTTGTGGTGCAGTATATTGTATAATTTATTATTGTTACACTACGGCTATGCACAATACTACATTAAAATCTTAATTGAACACGCGGCGTGGTAGGACATAATGTTGTATACATGATTGCATTGCACGAGTGTGTATACTGTATGGTCATAGTGTGTGTGAGTACAACAATGCGACTTGCGATGAATGGATAATATAGACGTCGACTGTCATCTCGGTCACATATTGTATAATGCGCTCGTGCACTTTTGTCGTTTTATATGTGCACCTAATCTACCTATGCGTGTGCGTGTATATGCACGGTAGTACAGCAATAATGAAATGGTTATTGTCGATTGTAATGTTGCCGATGATTATTTAAGAAAACCTGCTGCAGAAGGTAAGAGACGCGAAAGACCATAGGATTATGATTATAAACGTAAACTGCAAAGTTCAACATAATATAATATATGAGTTGTAATAAAGACGCTGTTGGAGCTTACAAATTATAAATCGAATGCACTCCTCCCCAAACGATGGCATTTGGCCTAAAAGAGACTCAACATATACCACTGGTTCTGGTAGGTAAACGTAAATTCAGCCGCCCGATCGCCACTACACAATTTTAAAAATCAAACCAGTATACACAATACTGTGAGACGTATTTCAACATTTACATTTAAATGTCTTTTAACATTTACGGTGTTTCTAATATACTCCCATAAACCTACAGAAATCCTCTTTTAGAGACGTATAATAGCAACACTATGATGGTAAAAAAATATTTTTTGAAAATCATTAGAGGAAATACCTTTGGCATTAAAACTTAAATATTGTTTAATATTCAAATATGGAATCTAAACCCGAATATATTTACATACATACGATGCATAATATTTATTATATTATGTTTCGATATTGAAACATCGAATGGTTCAGTCTAAAAAATCATCTCTGCGTAAAATCCATCGCGTCATTATGCATACATTGGAATAATCTGTAATATAAAATAAACCGATGAGTAACAAGCATGCGCGCGATGCAGTTATAACAATTATACGAAAACAATATGCAAATTTTTATCGAATAGATTGAAAAAAAAAATTCACTCAGTGACCTTTACATATTATTATGACGATGTTGCCGGCATACTGCGAATTTAAATGCGATTACATCGAGGTATATGTTGGCTTATCTGCAGTATAAATTGCACGGTATGAATATAAATAAACACATGTGTAATTATAAGAAACACATCGTATGTTAAATATTTTCTAGACGAACTGCTTTCCGGGAACGGAAAATGGAAAGTTTACTTTAAATTTTCTATTGGAGCCAACCGGTCGTCCTTCAATTTTGGACACTATTCAGAACTATACCGAGAAACCGGGAAATACGTTTTCACGCGGGTGTATGCCGTGTATACGTTTGCGACTGACCTATATCTGTCCAGACCGGGTTAATGTAAATAATCATATTTTATAATATGCGGCCTTATGGTACAGCGCGCTATATGTATATTACACGGAATCGCGATGAGGCTGCATCACAATAACGTTTTACAAAGGACGATACAGCTTGCAATGCAACTTCAAAGTAAAAATAAACGCAAATCGTGAGAATTAATCTTGGGTTTTGGCTATGAAATTTACTCCGAATGTGATGGTCAATACCCATAAATCCTATTAATATTATCGTAATAAATATATGCGTATATTGACCTAGATCCGTAAATCCGTATATATCAAAATTAAACGTAATTTATATAGCTATAATGGCCATACAGAAACCTAACCTAATATATACACGTTATTATATTTTATAGATTTACTAATAGATACACAACGTAAAAGTCTAAGCGATGCAATTGATAATTGTGATACTAAAATTATCGTACAAGAATGGTACATGATTTTCTCAAAATGTTTTCTTACTATGATATATCCAATGAACTTAAGTTATGTGTCTTTGAATATAATATTTAGCGATATAAATTAATATAATTTATTACTTAAAATTGTGTAATTAGTTTTCCAGCAATTTTTTTTTTTTGTACGACAAAACTATAAAGGTCAATACGACCTTTTCCACTTCAAAACTGTTCATCTAAAGGTTACTATATTTTTATCTCTAATAATAAAATATAAAAGTATTATACAATTTTATTGATTACATATATTTATATAAATATATTTACATAAATATATATTAAAATATTACATAAAGATATATACTGTTGCTTTTAAATTATAATATTATTGTAATAATAAATTGATCGATAAATAAGTTTCATACATTATGTGATGTACCTATACATAATTTCTATAAACATTAAAGTAGTTTTTTTTATACAGTTGGCCTATTGCTAAGTAGGTAATTTATCATATTAAGTGAGCCATTGTGTTTTAAAGGTCAGACTATAATTTATTAGTTCCTTTTCATTTAAATCTGGTAAGTTTTAAAAATAATTTTATAAATACTTAAAAAATTACTAAACAGACGTTTAAAAATATGTAGGTGTGTTTGTTTTAAGGAATTGTGTGTGTATCATTTATGATATTCCATTCAAACTAAGTATTAGTTTTTCTAAATAAATATATATTAATATTGGAAAATTTTAAAAGACGGATTTATACTTGAATTTTATTAAGACATAGTTTCATTTATGGGAAAGATGAAAAAGATAATTTATCGTTTCAACTATTATGATTTATAAATTACACGACTCGATATTATATATTTAAATGATATGTTGAAAATTACATATCGACAGTTGGCTTTTAGAACGGTTCAATGGTCAGTACCAGACGCCAGAAAGAGTTTCAGTTTTTGTGGTGATCTAAAATGGCAGCTGAAATACAGCCAACAATGTATAATAAAAATGTTGTAAGGACTCATAAAAAGTAGCATTTATACACGAAAGTGTGTTTTAACTGCATCAGACTCTGATAGTTTATTTCAGTGCGCGGGACTATGGCTACACGCAAATTGGACCCTAAATAGGCTATTAATACTGCCCCGTGAATAATAATAGTCGTATATATTGGTAATAATAACTGAAATAAAATAAACATTTTATCGTATGTAATGTCAGTATAGGTGTTAAGGCTTGAATTCTAACGAATATTCAATTTTCTGAGAAAAAAAATAACAACGTATTATTAGTGTGCATATTTTCAAACATGTATAATATTATTATTAAACAAAATCATTATTTTTAAACGTTTCAAATAATTAGAGATATCACAAGATACCACTTAAAAAAATTCTATACTAATATTTGTTTGATCATGTCTGTTAAGTGGTGTTTTTAAACTTATACAATGTTATGATAAAATATCTGTTTTTTAAAAAGTTGGCACTGGTTAGGTGGTAGTTTTAATTTTTACATCATAAATCAACGTGTTATTAATGATTTCATATGTAGTTGATGCAAATGTTCATTTTATGATTGATATTTTTGATGATAACGAGTGAAATATTTTTTGCGTTTTTAAATGATTTTTTGCATAATATCGTGATGACAAGACAGAATGTTTGTTCAGTTAAATTTCAATGGAATCATTGACATTTAGCAACACAAATTACTCGGAAAATATAACGAACAATTAAGTAAGTATATTAAATTGTGCAACTATCAACATAATTAAAAAAAATTGTCAATTTTTCTATGAGCATTAAAAGTGTATGATAATCATTTTTAAAAGTACTAAACTAAGTAAAAATATTTAATAACCTTTTTTACTTGTATAATATAATGTAATTATATGTATGTATATCTTCAGTGACCAGTGTATATTTAAAAAATATATAATATGAACAAAGAGATCTGAATTTACTCTGAGTCATATGAGATTATACGCTTGGTAAAAAAAAATGCAATTAATAATTAAAATTCTAAAACAACGATGGGAAAATTTTACGGCAATTTTTACTGCTCAGCAAATTACCATACGCATAATGCACGTTTTATTGGCACCACTATTTTTATTGTTTCATGGAGAACGAATAAAATATCTGCGAAGTATAATTATACTGTCTATACCAAGAGCAAACAATTATTATACGAATAAGAACGTATGCAAGTACCTAAACCTATCTCTTTGTTTTCACAAAAATCACAGGGTGATTATTTTAAGAATAACCACTAATTTTCTCGAAAAATATTGACGGTTTTTATAATATTTTTTTTTTTACATAATTTTTAGTCATTTACAAAATAACGTTTTTGAAAAAAATTCTATTTTTATTATTTTTTTTAAAGGTTTTTTTCTTTTTTGAATGACAACATACATTTTTAATTTCATATTTTATAGCAAAATATTTTTCTGGAAATAATTTCAATATATATAAAAAAACATTTTGAAAGGGAATAGGTAATTAATAAATCATAAGTATTTTTAAAATTTAGTTGAATTGAGTAGTGGATCAAAATTTTGTGAGATGACTTTAAATACGTACAGGTTATAACTATTTTTTTATAGAGCTGAGGACTTCTAATACATAAAAATCTCAAAATATGGTAGAAAAAATCTATTCAATATTCAATATTTCATTAAATAAAAACTTGACGAATTAGTTTCTAATTCATTATCTACATCATAATATATAAGTATAACGAAAATACTTCTCTAGTGTACAAGATAATCTTGAAAATGTATGACGGACAACTAAAGTTTATTTATTAGACGCATAGTATGTAATATAGGTACATGTAACGATGTTAATGTGTTATCCATAGTTTTTTTTATGTCAGCCAAATACAATTTCAAAAGTGAAATTATTGTTTTTATAGCAATAATATTCAGAATTTATTTTTTGTATACATTTTATTCGTTCAATATCATACGACAATAAATATTGAGCACCGAAAAACTGCTGAGTATGATACTAATTTATCTAATACAGAGTACTCAAATATGCATTTATTAATTTATCTATTTTTAAATATACAGTATTGGTAAAATCAAATTTTAAACATATAGTTTATAGTGTAATATGAAACCCAATTATAGACCTCACATTATTCTACGACCTTTCTATAGACAATATTAAAAAACTAGAAATGCTCAGCCTTAGTTATAAGTTTATGACTTATGTCTTATAAACTATATATATATATATATATATATATATCATTCGATTATTCGAAATTTGATTTTTATATTTTGAAATTCTCAGAAAAAAATTATTCTGCTTCGGAATATGAAGTAAAAATGTATGCTGTTGTTCAAAAATGTAAAAAACTAAATAAAATAATAAAATAAATATAGGTAATATTTTTTCAAAAATGTTGTTTTAACTTCAAATTATACAAAAAAAATTTCAAAAAAACGAAAACGATTTTAGAGAAAAGTTTTTACATTAAAAATATCTTGTATATTTACCTTTATCTAAATATATCATAAATATACGAGTAATATCGTATATCTATATAGGTGTATTATAGATCCAGTATCATAAAGATCCGTCTATTTATTGATAAATAATTATAATATGAAAACAATGGTCGTGTCGACAAATATTCATTGAGCCCGTGATGCATACGCGGGTATCTGTCACAGATATAACCGACAAATATATTCTATTGATTAATAGTGAAAGACAAGTCGACAAAATTTAGTCGGCATTTCTAATATCATTGTATTTATTTACGAAATATTGTTTCGAGACGACACACACAAAGGGCAGTACAAAAAAAAAAAACTACAAAGATACACAATAGCGTTAAATTTTTCGAATAATTTTTGTTACGTTCAACTGGACATTAGTCGGTCATCAGCCGTAATAAATTAAACAAAAAATTTCACTGAAATAATATTCTCCGAATAATCTGATCGCGGCGCGTCTTCTAGGTCATATTAAAATAATATCCATTAGCCGCCGTATTATGTACGTTACCGTTTTATTAAGATCGTAAAAAAATGCATAGGAGAGTCTGTATAATTTCCTCAATCGACAAGCTACAGTATATAGTATATGGTTGCTGCTGATGCAATCATCCCGCAAGTCGTACCCGTCGCCTGGTTACCTATATAATATTGGTAATGTCTCTGCAGACACCATAAAAATGTACCTATTTATTTCAGGTCTTGTCGATTTTTGACGATTAATTTCAATTGTGTTCGACATTTTTACGAGCCTGCACTTTTACCGGCAATCAAGGGTGTTTTTACGATCGTCTCTCAAATTTTCACCGCATTTTAATGCATCGGGAACGAAGTATGACATATATTATGTTATATTATATTTTAATACAAGCGGCTCTAAATCTATCACGGTATTACGTCATGTTTATAATAGGTGCACATTACATAGCGACTTCCGACAAAGCTCCGCCGGTCGTCATAATATATACCTGTACACATATTTTATATCTGGTCGGCCCAATTGAATATCGCGTACGTATAAAAACGCTTCCGTCGTCTTAATGGGTGGTCGGAAAATCTTATTAAATCAAATATAATTATCTAACACGCGGTCGTCACTCGTCGTATGCGTATGGACGATATATTTTGTATAATAATATGTAGATAATAGGTAGGTATGCGTATCGCGCATCGCGGTAATAACCGTGCGGTCGCGGGCGGTTAAACCGTATTTAATATAATATAATATCATGTGTTCACGAGGTCCTCCCCCTTCGTGTACAGCGAAGGATCATTTTTGTGTCAGTGTCATATAACTGCGGGCGTACCCGCCGTACCTATAGGTGGATACGAGTGTTATTTTTTTATTTTTCTTCACTCTTTTTACATTAATTTTAAACTCGTTATAGGTACCTACGTGATTACAGAACGATGGCTCAAACGATAAAAAGAAGGAGGAGAAAGGTCGAGCGTGTGCCGTCTAGCTATATAATATACAAGATTGTTACAGGTATTGGGGCACAGGGAATGTATTTGGAACAACCCTTATACCTACACAAATCGTTTTCTTCACACTGTATGTATAAATGCGTAATATAAAAATGCATGTGAAATGAATTCACACATTAATGACCGGTAGGTATAGGTAACACATTGTGTATATATGAATATTAGTTTATTACATTCCAATTATAATTCATAGGTTAACTAATAGATACGACTTGCCATGTTTCAATTTAATTTATTACGGTTAAATAAGATTCTTTAGTAAACGTGTCTAATTTGTCTCCAATTGAAATTAACAAAATTAACAAAATAATACTCGTTTATTTTTTCATATTTATTTCATTACCTAATAATAATATAAAAAACCAATGTAAGCGACTGGCGACTATAATTTATAAACATACAGGTGTTATACAATTGTCTAGTTAACAGTTATTTTTCTATACTCAACTGTAAGAAAAATATTAATTCTCAAAACATACACATTAGTAAAAATATTATGTTTGTTATAAATTATTAGGTTGTAGCTTTTAACTTTTAGGTTTAATAACATCAGTATTATAGGTATTATACTATTAAGCAATTATGAAATAATGTTTATGGTTTTATCAGTCCTTCGAATCTAGACCCCAGTTTATAATTATTAATCAATTAGTTTAAACTACGGCATAGAACAAAAATCAAAGTAAAATATTTTTTGATCTTTTGTATTTTTATAATACACGAATCGTGAATTAGAATGTAACAAAATGTACTTACTGTCAATTTTAATGTAAAAACTAATTTAAAATTATTCCATTAACATTTCATTTAGTACACATAATTAATGATGATACAATTATTGTTTATTGTACTTTTCATATTTACTATTCAGCAGTAGCACATTTGGATAAATAAAGAAACAATATCTAGTTACATAACATGTCAGATATCTATAATAAGGTACGTGTTGTTTGAGCTCATATATAATTAACTATTGTTATGTCTCAATATTAATTGTGTACTAATCATGTCCATATTGTACTTTTGAAATTTCTTTGGAAAAAATAAATTAATTTATATTTATTTTTTGACTCAAGTTGTATATATAGTTATTGTAAATAATTACTATAAAGAGTTAACGGCAAAATGTTATGTATTAATTTTGAAAATAAAATCATTACTCTGCAACATCTATATAGACGCACTCATTAGTTTAAAATAAAAATGTTTAACTTTATATCATTTTCGCGAAAACTTCACATAAGTGCCAAAACATATTTTATAACATAATATATAATTGAATATTTCAGTATAACGTCAAAAGAAAAAGAAATCGTAAACATTGCAACATTGACATTAATATATCGTTTGAATTTTTTTAATGACAAATTTATAATCCCTGCAGTTAACATAAAACTTTAAAGTGTTTAAACGTATAGCAAGATAAAGTCGTATACCTACCTAATTATTCGTTATTTATTGTCAAAGATTTTCGTACGAACTAACATTTTTTGTCAAACAGTCACTGCATTAAAAATATTTTTATAAAATGTTGTTATACTATTTATATCGAACGATATAATTTGAGCGGCATTATGATGATGGTAGATTCTAAAGAAAAAAACAATTCCAAAACGTATTGTCATTAATAAATCAACTGCTTAAATAATAGGTTTATCGCAATCTGCTTCAAAGGCACAGATCGTGATTTTAAACCGTCTAACTTCATCAATGTTTTAAATACCTATAATACGAATTTCCAACGATCTTAAACTACATACATAATAAAAAATAAGAAACACTTTATACGATTGAGACACTGAATTCATGAAAAAAAAAACCGTATGTATACTACCGGTACTATACTTATATTATATATTAGTTGAGACGAAATCGCTTGAAACAATTGAGTATACGAATCTCGTTATTCAACATCCACGGCCCTCGGACTAAGTACGCACACGGTTATTCTGGACGTAACATAAGAATGAAAAAAAAATGCCTATTCCAATATACGAAAAATCGGCGTTCATAAAACGAAATAGAATCGTGCTGAAAATAAAAACAAAAATTAAACGAACGAAGTGAAGTAAAAAATAAAAATAATAAAAACCGCTTTAGTTTATTACTATAATGGCCGCAAGTAAAAATTGTCTTGAGCTGTATGTATACGAATATGCATAATATACATACATTTTGAAATCCATTAGTCATTTTCCATTCATTTAAAGAACAGTGTGTGCGTGTGTGTGTGCACGCTTGCGCGTGTGTATATTATGCGTATATTTGTGTTATTGGAACAGCTGAAAAGCGTTAATAGTTTGTGTGACCCCGACAAACTAGAAACCGTGACAATAAACACGTCGTCGTCCGGGAGGGTTTAGGGATGGTTTGTAAAAACTGTAGAAAAAAAAATGTTCATAGGAAGCTCGGTTTAATATAATATAAGCCGCAACGAGGGAAACTGACCAACAATAGATATCATTTGTCACGACAACGAGTTCGCAGTGCCCCGTCACCTCCACCCCATGAAATGTATAAATCGACCAGAAACTCTATAATAAACTGCCAGTCGCCGACATATATTATATATTATTATTACATCGGTCCGATATAATAACCGATGAACACATTTTCGTTTTGGGCGTATATTTGTCGACTCGCCGCGAATTTCCGCGGTTGATAAAACTTTGCACTCACAACAGTCAGAACACTATTTACAACCCGAACACCCTATTTGTCATAAACTAAAATTGTTTCTTTGACTTATATTATTATGGGGTGGAATAAGCGTTTGAAGAAGAAAACAACTAGAAAACATTCCGGGATCGTACTCCCGGTGCAAACTGCTCTATAGCTGTCGGTTCTTGGTACGATTTATTCTTTAAAACTTTTTTTGTTTTATTCGCAACCACATGGTTGCACAAATTATGTCATTCGTGTTGTAGACTTTTTTACAAAACACACATAGGACAAGGACAATAGTGATTTCTATTCGATTGCTGAAATTGTGAGCTAATTGATTTAACGCGATTTACCTATTTATATGTGGTAAAACCTTAATATTATTAATTAAGTAAAAATAACAATAATTCTGGGATGACTACGGGGGAAGAATCTGATTGGTAGTGAATGTTGATCGAGATGCACTATGCGCCCACTAAATATTTTTACCCACCATTTATTTTGGTATAAAAATGTAGAATAACAATAAATAGGGGAGCTTAAAAAATAGGGCTGAAAGGTTAATTTTGCACACACATAACTCATTTTTTACGAGCTTCACCTTGTCGAAAATATAAAATATATGCAATTTGATTTAACTAAATTACTCGGTTATTATGTTCTATTTGGATTTAAAATGTATTAGATATACAATAGAAAAATGTGATTAACAGTTTCCCTGATTCGACTTCAAGGCTCAAACAGGGTATAATAGAGAGAAACAAAAAATAATTTGAGTAACAAATCTGTAGCCATATGGTAACATGAAATACATTTTTATTTTTTTATTGTGTGTTTTTTGAATGTAACTTTTTTAATTCCAATTCTACGCATATGTAGACATGTCATTAAACATTGATATTAATTATATATTAAACTGACTTGGTTCTTCATCTTTTTCCCTACAATATATTATAGGGTCGAATAGTCTGAACTCTGACATTTTAATCTCTTTATTTGGACAATAACAAGTTTAAGGGATTATAGATTAGAAATGCATAAGTAATAACCTATTTTATAACTCTTTTCAAATTAAAAAAAAAAAAGTAATAATTTAAAGATTTTTTTTTTTGTTTATTTATTTTATATAAATAATACACTTAAAAGACAAATTTCATAGTAAATACATATATAAACTTATGTTTTATTGGTCGAATATTTATGAACTTTTATTTTTTACATCATATATATTGAATATACCTACTTCATAAATTAAATAGCAAGAAGCAAAGCTTTCCATGTCGATTCTATATAATATAGAAATTTGAATCATTAATATTTAATCTTTATTGTAAAATTAATTCACTAAAATCTTTAAGTTACGTAGCTAACTGGATATAAAAATATTTCAATGACTCATAATATATAATAACATATAAATGTATACATATAACGATAAATTAATCCACTACAAGATAACTTTTTTAAGAACACCGATTACACGATTTTTTACTGAATAATATTGTAATTAATAATACACGAGTATAAGAAGAGATGGAAAGTACATACCTAATACTTAGGTAGATCCATATATGTATCATGTATAAATGTATTTATTTTAATTTGTACATACCGATTATGATCGTCACAGATTTATAATATAATGTATCTCGAAATAGTCACATTATGATTCCACGACGGATGAATTAGAATCTTATTTTATTATTTAAAATAGTGTTTTTGTTATAGGCTATACGACCATACTGTGCTGACACAAAGTTTTTACATACAAACTGCATACGTGAGAAAAGGTACATTCACCTGTAGGTGATTCTCACTCAACGCGTCTTGTATGTATAGGTAGCATGACTTGAATTTGCTTTCTGTAAGACGTTTCTTTGTAGATAAATGCTTATTTACGTGACTATCAGACTATTAATATACCTATAACACACACACACACACACACACACACATTATGTATCGTTCGATTACACATTATGTATTATTATTTATTTTATTTTCTGCCGACGTATAATAATATAAAGACATTTGAAAAATTGTTCAAATACGCCGCCTTGACCCGATCAGACGGCTTAACCACTCTGGAATTCACTTGTTACTCACATATAATTAGCACAATAAATCTTTCGTGTCTTTTGAATAGTCACTATTTGATTTAGGCCGAATTACCATAAAAAAAAATGTGAGTTGTCTGAGCATTTGTTAAAAATAATTACACTATTACAAATTTAATTTGAAAAAAAAGAGCACAACAACCTATAGGTTACACAAAGGTGTATAAAAGTATGGATAAAAGAAAATAAGCAAATTAGAATAAAACTAAACCATTTTTAACTCGAATATAATACATAAGTAGGTATTACATTTTATTTAGATTAAATTTGTTACATTCATATTGTAATTTATTGAAAAAAAGTCTTGATATAAATATTAGTCTCGTACAGTAAGTACTTACATATTGTTCATACGTGTGTTTCGTGTTTGCGCTAAATTTAAATTATACATGCATAAAAACTGATAATGTTATTATAATATGATATACTCAAGTGGAGACGAAAAAATCATCAATTGATAATTACCATTCACTACACACGATATTATTATTTTTATTTATCAATTATGTCATTATCAATTATCAAATTATAAAGAGAGCTGTATTAAGTACCTACTTAATTATGACTTGTGAGTAAAATGTTTTTCTTTATTATTATCTCATTGACTTAATATAAGCCGACAAAATTAGTAGGTACCTACATATAGACTCGAAGATTAAAAGAAGTTTGCAAACATTGATAAATTCCATTGTAATTGTTCATCATGATATCAATTTCACTATAATACTAATTTAAGAACTAAAGCACGTGCATATACAAGTATAAAACATATTTTATGTGATTAAATAAATATTTACGTCATTGAAAGTGATATTTATACATGAATTTTCTTAAATTTGAAATTTAATAGAAATTAAACTACGCGTATACAAGTTGAACAATATACCTATTACCTAATAATATTTTTATTGTTTAACGATATATCATAACGCATAAAACAAAACTAACTTTATGACTTTTTGATAAATATTAGTATTATACGTTAAAATATATGATTTTATTAAAAAGGCTTTTTTAAGTTCCTTGACGAATTTTTTCAATTAGTTTGTAAAATGTATAAATATCTGTCAAAAAGCTATAAATTATTACTTAAAAAATGAAAGGTTTGCATCTCGTAAACTCGTAATAAATTAAATTAAGTGTTTTGAAAAAACTACATATTTCTATCGTATTTTTTTAACACGTACAAAATAGTTATTAATTATTAACTATTATTTTAGACGTTTACAACTCTGAAAGAAAGTATGCAATTTCTATATAACGTATTAAAGGTTAAAACCGTAATTATTAAATCAATTCTTTGATGAATTAGAATTCCGTCCAATTAACTTGTCGTATGTAATAATCATAATAATTATCGATATTTTCTTTAAAACCGTATTAGTTACAAAAAGTATACTTTTATATAACAGAGCCGGGACGAGTCATTACCGTAATGTGTTCGTGATTTACTTTTCGAGGCTCGGCTATTTGGCTAAATATCAGTCTAGCGGTTGATATACATGTATAATTTATATATTATATTTATTATATTTCTTTTTATAATACAAAAAAACGAAAATTAGCCTCAAAACTTTGCAATTAGAAACGTCGCGGAAAAGTGAAAATAAGATAAGTATACGCTTATATAATACGCGTTAAGTTTAGTTATAATAATTCGACATTCAAACTTAATTTGAAATTCGATTTAGGCACGTCATATCACCGTTGTAAAGGCATATCTAATACACCGACCGCTGAGGCTGGGCCGAAACTATTATGTATATGCATTATGCATCGTGCATATATATATGCGCTACTATTGTAGAGAAATTGCAATTGATTTATGTCGATTAATTAAATAGTAAAAGCAGTGTATATTATAAGAAAGATCTATTTTTGGAAATGGTCCCAGAGACTGCTAAACTGCGCGCAATCGGGCGGTATAAATAATATAATATATTGCACGATAGTCTGCAGCGACTGCGGCCTCGGTCTGGGACTCTATATATTGTGAATTCTACAGACTCAAAGAGCTCGTATATGAATGTGTATTATTATATCGTGGCGTTTGGTTGCGCAAATATAAAATAAAATATCGTTTGGCCGGATATATCATACGGACACTATTGCAGCAGTCGTATGACGATACGCGGAGATCGATATGGTTGGACTCGACGAAACAATCTGCAGCAGCGGCAGCATAAGTAATAGCAGAGAGTTTGGTTACAATGGACGTTTTATTTATTTTTTACGGAAGATGTGGTGAATGGCCCGGAAATTGTTTCAAATTCGAGTAAGTTTATACGATGTCACCAAGAAAATCGCATCGTGCACGAATCATCCACAAATTTTCGCTATGGACAGAAAATTACATCAGACTTTATAAATACTATATTATTAATTGTAGCTCTAATTTTCTATAAAACAAAAATGCATTTCAGATGAGTACACATACATGATACATAATAATTTAACAGTTTAACTGCTTCGAGTGCGGTCGGCAATTCCAGTGTAAATAACTATTTAATGTCGGTCGGCAGTCGCCAACACTTTTCACTCGTAAACAGCATTATTGTAATTCACTCGAGACTTGTATGATAAATGAAAAATATTAATAGAAAAAAAATATATAAATACCGTGCAATTTGTCCGCGTCCTGTAGCACAGGATCGTCTGAAAAGGCGTGCGTATAATGCGTACGCGTGGGAATGCGACAAAAGCGGATAATCGATGGACGGAAAAAACTTCAGACATAAAACGAGCTCGCGAAATATTATTAATTATTATTAGGATTTAAGGATCAAAATTATTAATATGCCTTAGGAGTCGGCCACATGTCACATATTGCAATTCTCTAGTTGCGATGTGTGTATGATTAATACACTAGTTATTCATCACACGTAAGTACCTATAAATATGCACATTATAGTATAATATGTGCCTAATATTTCGCAGCCCATATACCGATAATTATGAAATATTAAAACTTGAACTTTAATAAATAAGTTAATTTTTAAGTACAACCAAATATTCCATGTTTAAAACGATAGAATAATATTATTGTCGACATTAAAATGTATTGTTTTAATTTGGAAAAGAAAACTGTTTTTAGTTATTTCTACTTCTTAATCAAGATGTTCCCTAAAAATCGATTTATTTTGCGGATCGTGATACAAGTTACATATTACATATTCATATCTCTTTTATAATTTATATTCATCTTATGTTATCTAACATTATCACTTGATCATCAATATCAATGTAGCTTAAAACCGTCGAGGAAAACAGCTATGAAATTGTAGGCGATGTACAAATCAGATTATAAGTAATTACTAATTTATAAAATACGATTATATGAATGAACTCTTCACTTTGTTGCATAAAATATTTTATTTACATTTATATACGAATAGGTGCATTATTTTTTATATAAAACGTTATACATTTAGTTTTTTTTTCCAAATTTTGTTACTTATTTAATAATAATAATAATGTTATAAAATGAAACACACTCCAATATGATTCAACATAATTCAAGGTGAGAGACAACATTTGAAATTTAAAGAAAAGCTAAAAATAAAAACGTTGAATATATTACGCACATTCACAATCATTTACCGACATTTCAACTACGAAATAAGTGTATAGGTCATTTCCAAAATACAAATTATGTATAATTTATAGGGTAAAAAAAATCGGTTCACGGAAGCCTGCAGCTATACCAGTCTAGCTTATATTATTACTTATTTGTTGAATAAGTATACTAAGTAATTTTCAAAAGTATTTTATTATTTCGTATGTTGTATAGTAATTGAGAAAAGCAAATAGGCGCATAAATTGATTTAAAATCGTCAGAATAATTGTTATTAGTTATTACATAGTTGGTACATAGTTTTTTAACGAATCTCATAGATGTTGGATACTAAAATAATTTTTACTTTAAATTATTATGTTACTAATGGTTGGATGATACAACGGAAATATTAATCATAAAATATATTTTTTGAATATAATATTTACACAAGTATGAATTTCTTGTATTTTATAAATTTAATTTGTTATATTGTTTAAATAATGCATATTTAAATATATATATATATATATCAAAATGGTCGATTATAAATAAATCTTCAATTAGATAAAATACATAATATGTTCATTGTACATGATTCATTACTATTCAGTAATTAGTATTGGTAACAATTTTGATGAATACATCAATCATTCTATTATTGGTCTTTGATTAGAATGCAAATATATTACTCTAAGATCTATACTATTTTAACGTTTTAAAGAGGTATAAAACATAAATTTAAATACGTTGTTTTTGTTATTGCAAATAAATTGTATGTATTATAATAATATGTTATGATTTTGAATTCGAATATTTTGTATCGACTTACGTATTATTTTTTTTAGTAAAAAATAATGTGATATTGCCTATAGATACTAACAAATGTGCTTCGAACGTTTCGATTTATATAAATAATTATACAGGTAAACGTGTACGTATATTTTAAAATACTACACATGCACAATGCTCAATATATTTACATTGCTGCATACTGTATAGTACATATACATGATACATAATATATCAATATGTATTTAACATGTATACTAAACAACCTATCGAATTATATCGAAATGCTCTACGAGCACATAACATTATTTGTCGTCGTGCACATCGTACACACAGCGACGTACTTACCAATATGCATTTAGGCGCACGCTGCAACACATTATCATCTCTACGATTATACACGGATAATATTATTATTCACGAGTCTCGTGCAGGGACATTCCTAAAAGACATATTATAATACGCACGCTCTGCACATAAATAATTACTGTCGTGGTGTGTGTGTGTGTGTGTGTGTACCTTCGTATACACAAATACAGCTTACGGTACGACCGTTTAACCCTGTAATTACTATTGTTCGAAAGGCGAGCGCGGGTATACTACATAATACAGCATGACTGTCGGGATGGTTTCGTCTTTGGCCATTATACGTCCGATCAGCTACAATTTACCCAATATTAATTTATCTCTGACGACCACTTTTATGCCTATATTTATAATTCCTACTGCGTTGAACAGTGCAAGTCAAACGCAGTTCAATGCATGCAATTTTTAAACTGCACATAACAACGATAAAATTTTAAAATTAAAAAAAAAAAAAAAAAATAGCATTAAAACGGATTGTACACGATTTGATTATAATGAAAAAATGGAATCGCTTGTGTTTTTAAACAATGAGAGACGTAACATTTATTTGATATTATACTGCGGGACGTGGCATGTGTTACGTAGAAATCATATGGGTATGTGCAGCTAAAAGCTGTCCATCTGGACCACATATATATGCTCGGCAAAAAAGTTACATCTCCGTTTCGGACCAGTATAAATATATATTTATTTTGGCGTGTATGTAAACAAGATGTGCAATAATATACATTATTGTATTTATCGCGTGCGATGTTTTCGAGGATTGTTGCGCTTCGGTCATATTGATATAACCGTGCCCAAAAAAAATTATTATTATTATTAATTAGTTATCGGGTATATTGTTATTACTTTGTTGTATACGCCAAAATCCTTCTCAGCTGACACCGCAGCCGCGTTCCTGTGCCGCAGCCTGACGAACGGCCCGGGAGTCACCACCTTGTCCTCGTCCTGCTCCTGCTCTTCGTCGTCGTCGTCGTCGTCGTCGTCGTCGTCGTCGTCGTCATCGCCGTCATCTTCGTTATCTGCGTCGTCCTCGTCCTCGGGTACGGCCGCGCTGGCCGCAGCCGTCCTGGACAACAGGCCCCGGTCGGTGGTCGGCGCCGGCGGACCGGACCGGTTGCCGACGCCGACGCCGAAGACGCCAGCCAGGCCCATCCGGTCGTGCAGGAACCTATCGAGTTTCGTGTACCGTTCGACGCCGGCCGCCGCGTGACGGCCGTTCGCGCCACCATTCGACAACGTCTGCGCCCCGACCGCCAGCAGCATGGCCAGCGCCAAAACTCGCGAGGCCGCGGTCATGATGTGAACCTGTATATGTTGAAATATGTAACCGCGGTAACAGTGTGGTATGGCGCCGACGACGATTGTCACTGGTGTCGTAATATGATTTGTCTGCGGTAGTCGTCGTATTCACCCGCGAGTCTTCCGAATAAATTATTCAATAATGTTATTATAATTATGTTATATAGGTAAAATATAATTATCAATAACGATATTACGATCGACCAGTCAACGTGCGAAACGATGAAATGGTTTACGAAAAAAAAAAAAAATTTGTCTACTGAATTGCGTAGGTCATCCGTTGGTTTCGAAAAAAGCAACGAGATTTGGACGACGCACGTGGACAAACACTCGCGTTCGGCGGCAGGCAACTGCTCCGCT
Source organism: Pentalonia nigronervosa (assembly GCA_014851325.1). Taxonomy (NCBI): domain Eukaryota; kingdom Metazoa; phylum Arthropoda; class Insecta; order Hemiptera; family Aphididae; genus Pentalonia; species Pentalonia nigronervosa. The sequence continues at coordinate 48,942 of JACXSJ010001393.1, forward strand.
GCAACGACACTCGCACATGACCGCGCGCACCGGTCTCGGACGGAACTGCGGTGGCGCGCGATGCCGCCGAGTTTTATTTCCCAAGTTGCAGCTGCACGAGCCGGCCCCACCGCCGTCCACATCTACACGTAATATAGATATTAATGTTTATATATAATATATTATGATATTTATCTTTTCGCTCTCGCGATGCACTCCATCCTCGTGCCCACTTTGTCCACGGGCACACCGCTATAATACATAAATGCAGGTGCACGGTTTGTGCATACATAGATACCTACGCGTATTTTTCTTTTAATCGAGCCCGAGGACTTTTCATGGGCTCCATAGGGATCCGTCTGATAATGGCGTTTCGAACGTTAAACCTACATGTCGCGCTCCAGTCATAGATTTGTTTCCCGATCTTCGCCAAAGAATAAATTATATACGTAACGGCAATTAGCATTTATACAAATTTAATTTAAGAGATATCGGATTTTGAATCACGACGCGTATTTGACTGTCATAAATATTAATAACAAGCAGACTTGCTACAGTGTTCTCGTTACATTTTACCGTGTTGTATTGAAATCGATTATAAGTATACCAAAAAGTCTCCCATAAGTTTACCGTGCATCTAGGGTTATAATGAATACGTTAACCAATAATATTATTCCTAATGAGTTTTTGTAGGGTAATATGGATTTAAAAATAGTTTTGTTTATCTTGTGCAGTGTTATGTAAGAAAATGCTTAATACCTATATATTATATACTCTAGATTACTCAAAGATCAATCGATGATTTAGGTTTTTTAATATTATACTTATCTGTTAAATAAGATCTATACATTTAAGACAAAAAAAAAATATATATATATATATAAACTTTTATTTATTTTGCCAATACTAAAAAAAGGCTTAAGATTATTATTGTTGATGTTAAATTTAATTAAATGTGACCATGAAAGGAACTAGTTAGTGAAATCATTATTTTACGCAGTGATTCAACCATTATCCATGTTTATTTTGTTTATTTTTATTAATTATACACTTAAAAATTCTACTCATCGATTAATTCATCATAATTTATTTTTTTATCAAAGGATGTAAATTTAAAATGTTTGCAGCTTCAGGGATTTATATATTATAGTATTAATTATAAAATGTATTATTTATATTTCATATTAATAGATGGTAGAAATATGTAATGTTAATTTTTCATTATCGTTTTTTCGAGATACATATATGAGTCATATTGAGTTCACTTTTTATAATAATTAAAATTCAAACGAATTAATTCACGTGATGTATATAAAATGTAGTTGACTTTGGTTCTTAAAATAGGTAATGTATATTATAATTTACTCACAATTACTAATACTAATACAGTAATACGTTATATGATTGAACAAGTATAATTTAAAATTATACACACATGCATATAGACATGTGCAGAGATTATTAGTCATACAAAATAATATTAATTTAACATAACCCGGATTTATTGTTTAAAAAAATGTAAAATTATTTATTGTAAAATCGCATCATCATGATGTCTGTAAAGAAATTGCTACCTATTATCAATAATTTATCATATAATACATTATACTTGATACTTTTTTTAATTTGTGTTAAATTATCAATAACCACAATTGAATATAAATATTTATTAGAAATTTAGAAATCATCATCATGACTGTTACCTAAACGTATTGACCATTAAACTAATAGTTTAAAAATTTTAAAAATTGTTTTTTTTCTTTTTAATTAAATACTGTTTTTGTCTACCACAAGCAATTTATACCTACACAATTTATAAATGTTTCACTTATAAGCCATCAATTCATTACAAATTAGAACAATACAAAAATCTTCTTTCATAAATCAAGGATAATGAACTGTTATACCTATACAAATTAATAAAAGTGAATAATAGCAACTATTTATTAGAAAAAGGATACATTTATTTATCAATCACATTTACACACATATAATGATTAATACAAATGTAAAACTATTGTCTATTAATATCTTTGTTAAATTTATAATTTTTTTCTTTATGACTGAGCCCTGGTAGGTGACTATTGTACTTTAAAATAGAATTAATATAAGAAAATTAAAAAAAATTCCACATCATCTATGACTCCATATAAAAGTCTGTTTTCTTATTTTAATTCAGAAAATTATATTAATCCTCGTGGTTTAAAATTATCACTGTTTAATAAATAATTAAATAGTTAAAAAAAATGTATTATTATAATTATATTGTTAATTATTATTATTATATAATTATATTATGTTTTAGTTTTATGAGCTACTTAATGCTATGAAAACATCGTACCAAAAAATGATTAAAATTTATAGAAATTACAACTAATTGTAAATATCAAGATTTTCAATTATTTTTATACATCAAAAACTAATCTAGTAAAATAGTTTATATATAGATTAATATATTAAATAATAACCATTATAATAGAACCAGTTTCTCGTACTGAATTATTTCTTTTTCAGTAGGATTTATGCTATTTTATGTCTATATTTTTCTAATGGAATGTTTTATTTGTCAAAAACACTAGAACAGGTTACTTATATAAAATCAGCCACGTTAAACTATAAAACTGACAAGATTTGTGGTTGACGTGTATCATAACTCCTACTGCAATCTAATAAATAATTTAACTTATAAACTATATAATTAGACGATTAATCACAAAAAAAATTTTCAATAGCTAGTTCGATACTTTAGTATGTTTACAGATGTGACTATGTGAGTAATAAAAAATGCCATTCCTTAAAATATAAATATTATACTTAGCATTATAATATACCATAACATAATTTAGATATTGAATAAAAAATATATATTTATACATAGGTATTGCTACATATAGTATTTTATATTATTCGTTATCGTGAGTAAGATTTTCTTCTACAAGTACCTTGGTAAAACACACACCTAAGTGCTTTATTGTGTTCTTGTTAGATCAATTATTGTAGGTCGTTGTTAGAATCCTACGAAGTTGGATTAAGTTTCAGGGTTGGAATACGTCCAAAATATTTTTTCCTCCTAGATCTGTGTATAGAAAATACTTTTATATTATTATATATACAGTCTACAGTAATTGAATTCTGAAAGTCGGATGCACTCGTTGAAGGGAGCTGACATTGGTCAGTTTAATTTATTAAATAATTTTAATAGTTCTCAAGACATCTGTTTTATTTCATCATATATACATTATTATACACACATATATATTATATATAACACCATATAAATAATATTAATTGCTATAAAATGTCATAAACATTTTGTAGGTATCGTATACTAAACAAATTATATTTTAGATGCATCTTCTTTTATCACAAATATTGAAACAATTTTAATATTAATTGTAAATAATTGTTATAAAAATATAAATAAATAAATAAGAACTTGAAAAAACATTGACGGTACTATAAACGAATTTTGTATATTCGATTAAGTACAATGAGTGTATTATCCTTATATATAAAAATTAAATACTGTTCATTGGGAAGCACATAAATTGAAACGAAAGAACCTATCGGGCTAATTTTTTTTTAAATGTTCCATTAGTCTGAATAAGTAAGGGTTTTAAAAAAGAAAAGTTGGAAAAGTTGCTCAGAAAATTGAAAAATTCTGGAAAAAATGAAAGTGATTTTTTCGATGGGATTTATGTATATTGTCTGTTTATTTGAAGGGTTGCTATTAGATACATATTTTATTTCCATTATTTAATTAGTATAGAAATATGACATATACATTTTTTTACAAATACATTAATGAAAATAAACCAAATCTTTAGCATAGGCAACCGTCACGATGTTTTTCGTGTACCTAATTCTGGTTTCACTTACTTACGCACTTCGGAGGGTCCGCAATCCAACTCAGGTGGGTGGGTTCCCTACCTGATAATATACTGCTCTTAATCCGACGCAGTTAGGTTGTCTACTTAGGTGGCTTAGTTGCACGTAAATCACTTGAGCTTAATCTTAACTTAATCTTTGGCTTAGGCAACGCCGGAAGGAACTACTAGTATTTTATAGATATTAATTACCTATTTTTAATTTCTTAACTATTTTGTTATTAACATAACACGTGTTTTTAAACCTGAAATATATATATTATGAAGTTGAAGTATTTTCGATGTTCTCATATGTTATTTATTGTTTAAAATAAAAAAAATAATTTATTTTTTTAAATCTAATAATTCGGTTATTATTTGTCCACACAATACTATATTACATGTATATTATATTGAGAAAAATAAATTTAAATTTTATTACGTTTAATCTTATTTAAGTTCTTTAAATTAATATGACATGTGTATTATTAAAAAAAACAATTCGAAACGAAGAAGAATAAATATTTAAAACTCATTCATGGTAAAAAATTAATTACAAATAAGTTTCTATACAGGTACAGAGTAAATTTGCATTTTAAATTAATATCTATATTAAAATTGTTGTAGATACTCATCTTTATTAGCATTTAATATATATTTTATCCTTCTCGTCTCAAACTGTAGTGAATATGTTGCTCAAAAAGTGAAAATTAATGTTTCGTTTATATCCGTGTAATATATTGGTCATATTATCGGTTACGATTACGATTGTTATGTTTGGAAATTGTCTGTTAGCGTTTTTCGACAACTTATAAAGTGAATAAATATAGGCATTATATATTTATACGAGCGCATGTTTCGTAAGATTATTATTACTATTTTGTGCATAGGCATTAGGCCTAATGATTCCAAATACGAATGGTATAAAAACGAGTCTGTTTGAAACATCTAAAAATGGAGTGAATGGTGTCCGAATATCTGCTAAACAGAGTTTAAGAAAATAATATTATCGGCTATCATCGTTAACTGTGAAAATACGTTTACGTTGGTTATTATATATGGTATAGGTAATGAGAAATGGCACCTAGCTATTTGTTGTGTCTGTATCCGTTCATGATTTTTCGTCGGTTATTCTTAATTTTAAGACGACCCATAAAATTTTTGTTATTGAAAGAAAAACGTTTTCGATACTTTTAACTGTTTTAACCGTCTAAACTCCAGGAATGGGTACAAAAAAATATAAACAAAATTTTAGATTAAATTTTATTTTTGTACAAAATATTGAACGGAGATCAACTACATATATATATTATATAAATATCCTGCAGCACTTCTGCTCTTATATTCATCCCGATAATTGAATTTCTAATTTCATACCATATAAGGGGCAACGCGCGGAAATCACAGCAAACGTTTTATTGATCTTAACACTTTATATTTGAATATTAAATTTAAGTACCTATGAAAATATAAAATGAGAGGTCCTATTCTATCGAAAGACAATTAAAATAAGAGTTGTGAGGAACTGGTGTTTCCAATATATATTTGAAGCACTTTCGAGCGACATGAATGTTGTTTCCTGTTAAATTCCAATTAATATCTGCCAATAAGAACTACAAGGATGTAATATATCTAGCACACATGTTTTCTTTCATACGAAACCGTAATCATGCAATATTGTTATTCTTAATAAAATACAGATAGTTTTAAAATTATTAACCCACACCTACTAATGAAATTCCACAACACTACATTTTATTATGTGTAAATATTAAATACCTGATAGCTTTATCGTATTTAGATTAATAGAAAATTAGATAAATAGCTGCTGGTACCTACATATATTTCCGTGAAATTATATTGCCATATTCATTACTCAGTAAACAACTATAGTTTTTTAACAATATTGCATTTTCTACGTATCTATTATACGTCATATACTCGATAGTAGGTATTTTTTTGAATTATAATTTAATTTATTTAAATGTATGAGTATCTTTATTACAATTTCAAAAATTCTAAAATGTTTTTCGCAAACATTTTAGTTTTATAATGTATTTAAAATTTTAAAACTATCATAAATAAATACTGATGTAAGTTATTAGTTATTACAACGAATATTATTTTTCGGCTAGTAAATTTTGCTCTTTGAAAATTAATGAAATTTTCCCTAAGACGAATAAAGTGATTAAACTATGGATTTTTTGAACATAAAAACGATTACATATGATATGTATTAAGTACCTATCTATATAAGTTTTACACCATATATTAATTATCATTTGAATAATATGATTAAACAATATTAATAGATATCTAGGTTCTAGGTATAATATATTAATATTTAGATTATACCTTATTGTAATATACCTACTGTTGTACTATATCTAGTATACTATCAGTGCTTGAATTAGGAAAAAATTAGAAAGGAGATTCAAAATTGTTTAAAAAAATGTACGTACTTGATAATTTAAATATTTTATTAATTAGAATATAATTAGAAGGAGTACGCATAAATATTTTCTAAAAAGAAATAGGGATTCCGCGGCAGTTCATCGCACAACAATTTATCACGTGAAATATTATTTTATGGCGACTATTTCGTCGTGGTTTTTTTTATTGTGATCATTACGTCTTTATCGAGTTAATCGTCATCGTATACTTGTATGTACTATGTTATATAGGTGTTGTATATGTGATGCACTCAGTGCTCGTCTTGGGGGGGAGGGGGGGACGCAGGAGGACGGAGTCCCCTAACTAATTTTTTAGAAATTTTAGCGTACCCCTACTTTTATTTTTAAGGCTTAGTAACGTTTAATAAGTGATGGGGACGCTATTTTTTATAGTTAACAGAGTCCCCCTACTTTGCCAAGTCGAGCACTGGATGCACTTATCTTAATTTCCAAATTGCGAGTGCGATAGTGCCTACGTGTAGCTATGTCTATATAAGTCTAAAAGGTTTCAGAATCATATACGATATGTAATTCCATGTAATAAAATATTATCTATAATAACTGATGATAGCTACAACTCGATATCATAATGGAAAATTAGCTAGGTAAATTACAATTCATTACTTTGATAGGTAAAAATCACGGTATATGCGTATTATAGTGACAGCGTTGTTGTTAGTAACTTTATTTCCAAAGACCAATAATTTCATTGTAGGTTGGCACAAGAAATGTTCTTCTTTTCTTGATTGTCACCACCCTAACATTTGGAAATTTTTGGACAAAATAAAGGAATCCCAAAGTTTAACGAAATGACGCAACAAACCCAGTTGACTCCACAAATTTAACAAAAAACTTACTATAATACTGCAGAAAGATTATTAGAATTATAAGTGAATACGGAAACAAGCCAATTCGGATATATTTAAAAGGATTGGCCTTCAACATTGATGTCCAAAAACATTAAAATAAATAAATAAATACTTAAAAAGTAAATAAGTAATACCTAAATTTTCTATATTTTTATTTATTTTAAAATTGATTTTTGGTGATTTTTAGAATTGCATATTATTTTTTTATTTTTAAACTGCAATAATTGAAATGTTTTTATAATAAAACTAATGAAGCTAATAAATTACACGTGTTATAATAAAATTAAAATTATTTATTTATTTGACCATACGAATGCCGAATAAATATTGCCATGATATGTCATGCATGATGATATGCAATGCGATGAAATGTATTCGATAAACTGTTACACGATGAAATGTTGGCGAGGACGTTTAGATTAGATATTTAGATATTAATAATATTTAGACATTTTACATTTAGACTAGTCCAAAGACTAACCCTTTAGGCTAGGTCCATATGAAGAGCGTTAAACGCGCGATTTTAGTCAGTGTTCACATGAATTACAGATTTTACGCGTTAAGCGAGCGTATAACTATAGTCAGTCGCGAAGATGGACGTAACAGTAGCTGTATGCTTATGAACCTTATATAGACGAATGCAGCGTCGTAGGCAGGGAAATAGAAAATACTTGGTTCGTTCTATTTAAAAAAAAAACAGACCAAGTACAAGCTTGTACATCACACTGTATCCAAGTTTAAGAAATTATGAACCAACATTTTTTAACTACTTCCGAATGTCAATTAAATCTTTTGATGACTTGTTGGAGCAAATCACAGAAGAAATTGTGGCTGACGAAAATGCAATTGTACAACCATATGTACAACCTTCTTCAGAAAAAATGAGTACTATTTCTTCAAAGGCATTTCTTTTTATTATTTTATTTGAGTAATCACGATTGGTCATGTCCCAAATCGAGGGCCTTTTTTTCGATTTTATCGATGAAAACTTCATGATTGAATTCTTCCATTGTCGATAAAAAAAGAACGTAACGCCTTGAAAAACGCGTTGTAACTGAACACGTCAATGCAAACCTGTACAATATTCAAACGCGCGTCAACTTGCGCTGACGCGCGTTTACAGTTTTTTTGCGTTGTCGCTGCGTTGAACGCGCATTACCATATGTACAGTTAATAGCAATTAATAGTAATTGTAAACGCGCGTTTGGCTAACACGCGTTTAACGCTCTTCATGTGAACCTAACCTAACTATCAACGATGAAGTGACGCACAACGAATAGGATCGAGATGAAATAACCACGATGAAATGACTGTGTACCAGAAGGTGGGACTCTGTCTCTCCCCTTAATTCAAGCACTGTTCACAATATAGATATACCTAATTATAACTAATAATGATTAAATCTTAATCAATAGATTATCATTTTTAAATAATCTATACTTTTTTGAAAGTAAAGTCTGTCTGTTACACTTTTACGCCTAAACCGCTGAACCAATTTTGATGATTTTTGGTATAGATATAGATGGATCCTTGGGGATAAGACATAGACTACTTTTTGTTGTGAAAATAAAACTTGAAGAGGGATGAAATAGCAGATGAAAGTTTGTATATCCTATCCGCTAATATATTACTAGTATTGCCATTTATCAGCAAATTTTTCTTATATAATAAAAAATGAGTATTAAAATACCAGGGCGCAGTATCTACTCAACGCGTATCTAAGGCTTACGTAATTAAGTTTTATTAATAATAATTTATTTAATTTACTTATTATTTATGCTTCTTATATGACTCATTAGCATAAATCTAATCTAGCGTGTAGTTCTAGCAGAGCTCAAGCTGCGAAAGTAGCTAAAACCTAAGAATACGCAGACTTGGACCTGGCAGATTTTAGATATATTTTCTAAAACTGCAAGGATGCACGGAGAATCACAAATACGACGTATTTTAAATACTGAACGGCAGTCAGAAAGAAGACGTATAATATGATGAGTACATGGGAAACGTTTCACAATGGCCTTTTTAATTATGTTTATGATTTATTGGTTGATTATTGGAGTTGCTGTTGCTGTAGTCTCCTTTGGAATAGCTGCTACGCTGCTCAATGATGGCTAAACGGCAAATTCAGTACTTAAACTGCCTTTGAACTTAGCCCATGAATAAATTCCAGTTTGTAACGTTACTAAAAACAACTAGCAGGGACGATTGTTGCGGCAATGTAAGCTGTTGGCTTAAGATGAATGTACGGTGTCCCACAAAAGAATGATCAAAGCACTAAATCGGACTATAAAAGATATCAAGAGCAACTAAAGTGTCTTAGATGAGATGATGATGGTACTTTTAGCTGGTGATTTTATGTGGAAGGTGATGTGGTCGAGTATCTGTCCGTAGACAATGTCATGGTACATCGTACCCTATAGAGTTTCTCAACTCTTTAGAATTGTCAAGGGTGCCTTCTAATAAGTTAAGGCTGAAAGTTGGTGTTCTGGTCCTGTAGTTGATGCGAAATCATGATGCACCAAGACTTTGTAATGGCACACGGCTACAAATCACACACCTGAGACACAATATTATAAGAGCTATAATTATTATGACAGGAATAGCAAAGGGTGAAGATATATTAATTCCCCATATTACAATAATCCCGACCGATTTGCCATTCCAATTTAAAAGAGTACAGTTTCTCCCGAAAGCAGCATTCGCGATTACAATAAATAAAGTTCAAGGACAAACACTGAAAGTAGTAGGTGTACATTTAGAAAAAAAACAGTATTCTGCATAGTTAACTATATGAGGCGTGCTTACGAGTATCAAACCCACAAAATCTTCATGGTTTAGCAAAGGACGGAAAAACCAAAAACATAGTTTATAAAAATGTATTTAATTAAGTTGTAACAATTTCAAATAATTACATCTCATTCATTGATCTATAAACTATTTACTTACATTTTAATACGTAGATATTACCTTTTCACGTTTAACCACCACTGAACAGTTTTTTTTTAAGTATAAATGTTAACGAAAGTACGGAGAAAAAAATAGGCTACTCGAAGTACTAATTCTATGCAGATGAACTCGCGGGTACCAGCTAGTAATAATATATGTTTGTATAGATGTACTATTGAACTTTGAATAGTGCATTGAACGATAATATAAATTATAGTAAAACAAAATTCAATTAAAGTTAATGTTGTATATATGTTTGTGTTTCGTAAACAGTTTATGATCAACAAATACATAATAATGAAAATTTCATTCTGATGACTGCCCTTCGTATTACATTTATTTCGAATTGAACTGGATTTTACAACTGTAAATTATCACAAAACTAATGTTTGTAAATTATTTTAGTTTGTAGTCTAAAATTAGACAGAACACTATACACACAATTTCTAAGGGGTTGGCTATAGTCAATTTTGTTAATATTTCTAATAACAAAACAAACGATACATCCAGGAAATTTATATATACAAATAATCAATTATAAGTATTTTTAAAAATATTATATGTACGTGTAAATTGTAATTTATTTTTATTGTATAAATCATAATTTCTATATTAATATAATAACATTTAATTATAATATCAATATGATGATAATTTATTATTTTAATTTACATTATGAACCAGTTAGATATCAGAGTGCCACAAAAATATTTGGAAGGCTGTGGGTTGAATCATACTGGATTAAGTCATAGATACTTGACATTTTAAATTGTATGTATTTTTAATAAAATTTACACCACAGGCTCTACTCTCTCGTTTGCAGCTACTACTATAAGTGTATCAATTTTGATAGTGTTATCACGAAAATGTATTGTTCAAAAAACAATCTAATTATTTATTATTTTTTTTTTTTTTTAATAGAGTCACAATTTATTTCATTTTTTTTTTTATTTTTAACTATTTTATACAACAGTTTCTGAAAATATGCAAGTTCACAATTTGTACCACAATTTAAAAAATGAAATAATACTGTTATGGCTTTGTGCATACCTAGTGCCTGTGGAAATGTTTCGTTGTTTGGACGGTTTGGCTTTCACGAAGATTGGCCAATCGCTTTATTCGCCTGAGAAAATATTAAAATACCGTAGTCACTGCAACATTAAAGTATTTAACCGTCGTCGAACCATCTTCATACTCAAGCACTGAAGTTGCATTTTTTAAAAAAAATTTGATTTGATAAAAATATATTATAATATTTTAAGGTATGTGGTGAAACAATAATGATAAAAGATAAAATATTTCCATAGGTACATATTTGGTTGTTGCAATTTACTATATAAATTAAATGTTTAGATGCACACGCAAAAATATTAGAAATGTAATTTTTTGTGTTCTTTATGGACAATGCGCCTATGTAATGCATTTGTATGGCACAGGGTCAGTATATTATAGATGGTATGTCTAAAGGTTAATTTAATATTTGTTATAACAAGAACTAGACATATGTAAATTTTAACGTAACATTATTATTAAGTATAATGCCAACAAAATCTGGGCCAAAACTTATTTTTCGCGTGTTATTATATGTCTTATTACTTATGTGTGTGTAAGTGTGTCCAACCAAGTGTGTATATGCCGTAGACTGTATTCTACAATCAAATCATGCGTATTATCAAATGCCTTTAATTTATATTAATATATTAGTTGGTAGCAAACAATTTTAACTGTAATTCAAATATTATGCTAAATACCATAACTATTATTATATACTGCGGTAGTCTAGTGTTTGAATTGTGAGACGACTCGATTGAGAGGGAAGGGGAGGGGTCCTTAATATATTTTAGGAACTCTTTCTAATTATATTCTAATCATTAAGGCATTAAAATCTTTAAGTACGCATATTTTTTTTTACATTTTTTATATCCCTTTTATTTATTTTAGATTTTGAGCAGAGTGATGAATGTATTGATTTTACAATGATGTGTGTGGTTTTTTTTTTGTCTGTCATCAGGTTTTAATCCAGTAAAAGTGCTCCGATTTTTTTCATCAACATCTTTTCTGATAATAAAGTTAATCTATTTGGTACTTTAAGGGATAAAAAGTACAAAATTCCCAATAGTTTTAAACGCGCTGGGAAAAACAAAAAAAAAAAATTAAGGAGAAACTAGAATTTTTTCGTAAAGAAAATTTTTGACAAAATGTGTTTTTATTTATGATGTAACAGAAGAAATAATGATCATGTAAATACATGAAATTTTCACCGAATGTTTATATAAGTATTTTCTATATACCATAATATTTCAAAAATATTTTCATTTCTTTTGAGTTATTTATAAGCATAATTAATTTTTAGGTATTATTTATTTATTTTTTTTTATTATTGCCGATAAAAATTTTTCAGTCTATCAAAAGGCTTGAAAATATAATACAATATTCTTCATAACTTTTTGTAAGTGAAAATTAAAAAGAAAATCGAGCATAAGTCTTTAATAGTTTTTTATAAGCATCTAAAATTGATATTTCGGGAAAATACGTAAAAATCACGAAATTTTGCAGTTTTTTTTGATTAGGAAATTTATAAAAAAATTTTCTATTGAAATCTAAAATTTAAATATTCAATACAAGATTCTCTATAAGTTTTTCTACCTTTCTAAAGAAAAAAAATTTACCGGAAAGTCAAAGTATATTTTTATGAGTGTTTAAAATTAGATATTGGATATTCACCCGTTTTCTCCGGGAATGATTTTCAAATTTTGATGTAATTCAACAAGGTATAATTAAAGACGTTTAAAATGTTCACAAAATGTTTAGATTATCATTTTTTATACGAAAAAAAATTTAAAAATATTTTGACAATTTTTAAGCTAATCGTAGGCCTAAGACATTTTTGGTTTTTTCATATTTTTTTTTTTTAAATATCGATGAAAAAAATTTCATTGGGTCAAATTTCTTGAAAATGTAATACAAGATTCCTCATAAGTTGTTTAAGTAGCAGATCAAAAATAAAAAAAATATATTAACACAATTTTTTCTATAAGCATTTAAAGTTTACATTTTGACCAAATTTATCAAAATCTCGAATGTTTGCAAATTATTAGTAGTTAAAAACGTACAAAATAATCAGTTTTTATAGCTAAGAATTAAAAATTTTAAACAAGGTTTTTCGTAAGTATTTAATCCTGTAGTCAAAAAATTTAAAAAATATTTTAAAAAGATAATTTTTTATAAATATTTTAATTTCAAATCTGGACGAAATTAATTATTTGAATGAAGAATGACAATGTTAGTTGTCATTAATGTTTTTCGTTGTAATTTAAAAACATATTATGTGGGTACTTGAAACTTTCAAAGTATATTATGATTTTTTATACACTCAATGACATTTTTAAATGCAATGTTTTCTACAAAAATTAAATCAACCTGTTGTATTGATAGTAAAATGAATTGTTTTAATAGTAATAATATATTAAAATACACTTAGTTATGTAGGTTGACAGACCGTCTTCGCTCAGAATCGTTTTTCGTATACAATAATCTATATCATTGAATTTAAATTTAACACATTTACGAATGTAATCCACTCGACACATACTGTACAACAGAGCGGTATCCACTTGCTGACCTTTTTTTAATTCAAGCCGGCGATTGTAAACTGCGTCTCAGGTGCAAGTAAACACAAAATCACGCTTCATTTAAACTGTGCCCGAGTAAAATTAAAAAAAAATTAATAGCTCTACATTTTTGCAGAATAAAATAAGCAAAATTACAAAATAAACGCAATTTTATAGTTTTATCATTACAGCCATATAGAGCCATATATTGAAAACTATCAATTATAGTCATACCTATTTCAATGGTAATCGATAATGTGTTAGTATTTTTACAAATATTATGGTTTTGGATAAAGTTAATATTTCTGTGATATCATTGAAAATGTACACAATTATAAAGAGACTTAAATAAATAAATATAAAATTTAATTTTGTTTTTATTAAGTTGTATGTTATAACCATAAGTTTGAACTTGTATATTTTATATTATAAAATATAGTAATTAGTAATAACAAACGGGGTTAGACATTATACCTATAATATTATACCTTATTACATTTACCTTTTTAACATAAAAATCCGGCCGTAGATTATACCATACATTTTTAACTGATAAAAATTTGGGCGCAGTTAACCTTAAATTACGTATGCTCATTCAAGCACTTACTGGTGTCTGGTACTCACCTAAATAATAAAGATACTTTCTGAGATAACGACTAATTGAAAATGTCCATATCAAAATGGTTCGAATATATTGTTTTTATAGTCCACAATAATATGTAATTCTGAAATAAGATGTGTAGGCACCTATCACGTATCAAATTGTCCGCGTTTAAAGTTTTCCAAGAAATGCGTACATGTTTTTTTAATTCCTAATCTAATGCAATTAATAAAAATAATCAGTGTGCCTATTTAATATATTTAAAAATATGCATTTTTTTAAGTTGTAAGTTTTTAATTATTATAATAACGCACCGAATGGGTTCGCAATCGTGTTGTAATTGGTCGGGTCAAAACAGGGAAAAGGTGTTGGAAATCGCGTTGGAACGGGGTGCAGGGTAATGGCCAATATTGTGGTGATAATTTAGAATTAACTATATCACAGTATTTTAGTAGTTACTACGACAGGCAGGTACAAATAATACAACAGTGAATGCCGTTATCGGGTTTATGGGGGCTGCGGGGCGTGTGAAATATTAGACAAGCCAAATATCTGACAAATTTCAAATTCACCACGCCACCACGGCCACTGGACGTCTGCAAATTGGCCGGATGTCGGACATGCCGCATTAACCTGTTACTGGTGTATACTGAGTTGTTTATACTAATGTAGCGATTTCGGATTGTTGACCTCGTGTTATTTTAATTTTTAACGAAGGGAATAAATAAAACGACTGAAAATTTTCTCTGGACCCGCACGCCGTAGAATAGCCCCTGTCATCGTTTACAGGCGCATCACTGTATTACTCAGTCGTATGCCACGCGTTAATCTATGCATACGATCTCTCTTATATACATAATATTATTAGATATTTACATGTGTATAAGCATTCGATGAATCGATGAGTAGGTAGGTGTTAGTTATTATTATTAACTGTGTCTGTCCTTATAAATAATATATTCAATTATATAGTGAATGGGATGTATCTGAGTGTCTGACACTATATGTCTGCACTGCGGCTGTCCTAATATTATTACCCGTGTAAGCCATCGACGTTTTATTATTTTTGCAATTAGTAAAGCAATAAAAAAAAAATACATATATATATAATAACAGATAGGTAGGTATACTTACTTAGTGTCTAGTACTTACCCAAAAACAATTGTGCACCGTGTAGGCGTTAAGAAAAATGCCACTGGTAAACTTGGGCCGAAGAAATTGATTTTTGTGCATTAATATAGCATTATCGTTATCATGGTCAGCTATTTATAATCGAATAATTTAGAAGGAAATAGCAGTTTGCCTGTAAATTGTTCATTTCGACTTTTAGATTTAAACTTTTTCCTCGGCATAGCCCTTAATATTAGTTAATAGTAGGAAATTGTATCGCATACACTACATATCACTTAACCGAAAATCTATAGATCAAAATGCTGACAAATTACAAAATTGTTTCAATTGGAGATAATTACAGTAATGAATTTTACTTTCATTCCAAATTTCAAATTTTCAAATTTCATTCCACCGTCAGTTACTTAAAAACTATTAAAAAAAAGTAAATATTAAATTTGCACTACTTGACCGAAATGCGTTCATGTATACGTTCAACACAGCCCAGCGGATTTCCTCTGTAAACCGCCTACCAGGTTGAAATATTTTTACCACGTATTATTCTAAAAATCTGCAAAAAAAGTATTTGTGACGTCAAACTCCTCGTGCCACACGGACAAAAGCCTCTCCTCTGGACTTGGCTTTTATTTTACGAGCAAAGCTGCAAAACAATTAATTTTCGTAATATACGACTAAAATCCTAAATGATCATATTTCTTTGCGGACAAATACATATGTTGATTTATTTCCATCGTATAATATACGTACACACAATATATTATATAATACATTTTTATACTATGACAATAGTTAGTAGGAAGCCAAAATGAGAGGACACTCGAACTGTATATCGGCCGCTCGGTAGCGATTTACATGTCTGCAACAGGATATGACCAATACATAAAAGAATGCGCGTTGTTCGTGTGGCCTGCTCACTACGTGTTTTCTTATGTACATAAAATGGTTATCTGTTCATTGTTGTATTATGTTATAGAAGGTATAATATGTCATTCAATAATCATCACAAAAAGTGCGGTCCTCTTTTCGGCTGATATAGTTTTCTTTAAAATTTACGATTAGAACAACTCAATTAATCATCTTTTTAAAAATTAAATTAAGTATATTTGTATCTAAAAATGTGATTTTTAATGAACAGAACTATTACGTATAACTGTATGAAAAAACAATAAAATGTTATAACATATTACTTTAGTCAAATAAAAGTGAATAAAATCATATGATAGTAAAAATTAAAAATAATTATGATTGTAAATATGCTGTCATAAATATGTCAAAAATTAAAATTAAGTTTTATTTTTATAATCGTATGATATTTGTTTGACATGTTTTAATATTTTTATTGTCATCAATGTAAGTTTTATTTCGTCATAATTTTCAAAAATTAATAAATAGATTTCCCCAATATTATATTAGATAATTTTTTTAATTCTAATTTGAAAAAAAAATGTGTATCATGAGTTACTTAAGTAATTAAGTACGTATATGAGAACATTTTCATACTAAATGTTTATTATGTCCTTCATTACAATATGTATGTATATGTGTTGTGTTTAATTGATGACCACAGACCACCATAACATATATAATATGTTTTATATATTAAAAAGATGGGATCGTTAAGGTACAACGTTTTGGCATTACTAGATACTTTGTAAAAATACTTCGGACATACTAAAACTGATTGGCGGTGGCATTGTACATTATGTATCAAATAATAAATAGCAACTCTAGTTTATCTTTTTTTCCAAAAACCAACTACAGCAAAATAAAACTTGCATTGTAGACTATAAAAATAATAAAATTTGTCAAACAAAAATTAATTTTTTATTTAACTAAGGTAATATATGTATATATATTTATTATTTAGTAAAGGAAAGCTTCAATAACATAGGTTTTTAGCCTGCATTATCTTAATATTTAAACAAAGAAGTATGAATGTAAATTAGAACTTAATATTAGTATTGAAAAGTTATTTACAGTTTATGATTAAGGTTTATATTACGGAAAATGCACTGATTGCAACGGTGTTCTCTTCATTGACGGCTTGGTGAAGTGTGGTAGGGTTGTTTAGGATCTTGTATGCTTCGGCGTATTTGGGACAGTTGATGACTATGTGTTTTATTATTAGAGTTGCATTACAAGTGTCGCATACTGGTGTTGGTTCCTTCCTGATGAGGTGTGCACGTGTTAGGTGAGAGTGGCCTATTTTAGCTCGGGTAATAGTTATTTCCTCCATTCTTTTTGTGTCAGGAGGGTATTTTAGCTGTTTTAAAAACAGTTTTACATTTCTTAACTTGTTGGAGAGTGATATATTTTCCCAAGATTTCTGCCATTCTTTCATTATTTTGTTATAGATTTTGTTAAATGTTTCGAATGAGGATGTTGTATTAATTTTTATGGATAGTGGAGATTAGGTAGCTTTATAGGTTGTCATATCTGCTTTCTCGTTTCCAGGTATCCCAATATGTGAGGGGACCCACAAAAAACATATTGTGTTTTTTATTTCTGGTATAAATTTCTAAATATCTTAAACAATCTCAGTTTTTGGATCGATCGGGGTTTGAAATTGATGAGAGAGCGCTCAAAGAGTCGCTGATAATGATATTGCTATTTATTAGGTTAAACGATAAAATGATTATAAGTGCTTCATAGATAGCATAGGTTTCAGCTGTATATATACTGAAATAGAGGGGTAGTTGGAAAATATGGTTTTCATAATCCGTGATTACTGATAAACCCACGCCATTTTTATTTTTGGAGGCGTCAGTGTAAATTCGTTAATATTCCGGATATTGTTAAATATTATTTCTAAAAAATGGCTGTGTATAATTAAATTGTCTGTATAATGTTTGTAGTATTCGGTCAGTTAGGTTTTTGATTTTTGGTGACCAGAACCAAAAGGAGAGAGAGACGACCGAATTTTGCTTAATGACTGTGATTGGAAATTAAAGTTTTCATTGATTATTTTAAAGTTTTCGAATATTGTGCTTCGGGAGGACAATAGAATGGTGGGTTGTAAACGATTTTTTTGATGATGTGATCAATCAGATTCTTAACTTTAGTCACATATTTTAGAGTGTGCCTTTGGTGTCTGTAGTATAGGGGGAAGGGTTTTTCTGCGTTAAAGAGTATACTATCAACATAGTTTATCCTGAAAGCTCTTATGGCCAAACGTATACCTAGGTTATGGATAGGATCCAATGTACTTAAGTCTTTTTTTTGCTAAATTGTAGATGATATCTCCACAATCAATTGATGAAAGTATAAGTGTTTTGTAGATTAAGATGAGGCTCTTTGTATCAGATCCCTAAGAGTTATTTCCAAGTAGTTTGATTGTCTTTAATTTTGATTGACATTCAGTTTTTAGTTTTTTCAGTGTGGTCGCCAGGCAAGTTTGTTATCGAAAGTGAGGCCAAGAATGTGGATACTGTTTGCAAAAGAAAGTTTTGTATTCGAGAAGTTTATTGTTGGTTGGGGATCATTCTTTTTCTTGTTGAAGATAATACTCTGAGTTTTTGTGGGAAAGAAGCTGAAATTGGTTTCTGAAAATCATTTGGAAAGAGAGTCAAGTGCTTGTTGAAGAAAATGGGTGGTTGTTTTGATTTGTAATCCATTGCAATAAATGTTATAGTCGTTAGCAAAAAGAATAAATTTAACAGGATTGAGTAGGTTTTTGCATGTCATTTATGGGTATTAAAAAAAATGTGACACTGAGTACAGATCCTTATGGGAGTCCATTTTAATGATGTGTGTTGCTGAAATTTTATCATAGACTTTCACACTAAATTGTCGGTCTGTTTAGAAGTTTTTCATAAAGTTTAGGAGGTTGCCGTCAATTTTCGATGAATAGAGTATTGTTAGTATTCTTTTTTTCCAAACAGTGTCGTACGGCTTTAGAAATATCCAATGCTATTGTGATAAGGTGTTGGTTGCATCTGGACGCTGAGCAGATGTCCATGTAACGTAGATAAAGCGTCTATTATTGAGTGGTTTTTTCTAAAGCCACATTGTCCTTTGAAAAGAAATTTGGGTGATTCTAGGATCCAAATTAGGCGTTTATTTACTATTTTTTTTAATAAGTTTGCTTAGATTACTAATCAATGATATCGGTCTGTAATTTTCGATGTTGAATTTGCTTTTATTAGTTTTGGGGATGAGTATTACATTTACGGTGCGTCATTGGTTTGGAAAAATCCCCTGGGTTCATATGATGTTGTATATTTGGAAGAGGGTTTTCAGTCCTATTTATGGAAGATTTTTTATAAAAATGTAGGGAATATTATTGGGTCCAGAGCTTTTACTATTGCAGTTTTGCAGTGCCATAAGTAATTGAAGAAATGATTGAATAACCCCTTTGCGAAATGAATAAAATGTAATATATTATGTAATTCGTAGGTGGGCCTAGCTGAGACATTAGTACCTATATTATATTATAACATACCTATATACTAACCTACTCGGGACTCCAGTTCATTATCAAACTTCAAGGACGGCCGTTTACTTGATTGTGTTATAAGATAACTGAAAATTCAATGATTTTTTACTGTCGTTTCCAATTATTATTGTAAAATATATACAACTTATATAATATTATATTGTAATTTAGCATTAAAACAGCCAAACAGCTGTGTTCGAATAAATACATACATATATGTGTACCTATCTAGGTACACACCTATACACTGTAAAGAGTACATCAGCTAGATATATAAATTTGATGAAATTTCAATAAAAAAAATATTAATTCATTGAAGTTTTCAATAGTGGCGAATAAAAATGTTATTCTTGTTACCACAAATTCTTACAATTTTATTTTAAAAGACTAGTTAATGAAATTCATCATGCCCGTGATTAATTTTTAATAAAAAATGTATTTAATTATTATATTATAATATTACATTGGCCCTTAGTAAAATATTTTATTGATAGCTACAAGCTATAATAAATATTAAAATCCTTGTGAACTTTAAGAATCATTGAATTTTTTCTCAACACTCAATCAAATAAATATTATAAAACTAGGTACCACCAGTGAGTTTATCTGGTTTCATTGTGGTTAAGGAACCAACATTACAGTATCAATACAACTATTTGGCTATTTAAATTTTAATAATTGTTTACCAGATCACATAGACCCAAATCATAATTTTTAATAGCGGCAAACTAGCTATTTTTAAACTGAATAGAGTATAGTTTAATTAAATCAATACAATTTATATCTAATTGTAGAGGAATTACATCAGAAAAACAAAACAAACATAAATAAAAAAATATGATCATTTAAGTATATATTTATTTCAATATTTTTGTGGATTATAATTTGGTTTTTAGGCAAATATTATATCACCATGCAGCTTGGATACTTTTTGAAATAAAATTAAATCTGAAAATTAAAAATTAATTATTACAATATTAAACAAAATTACTAAAGATATTATGATTTTACATTATCAACAGCATTGTCTGCTTCTTCATCTTCGCTAATATCATCTCCGAATTCAATATCCTCATCCAATCCATCATCAACAAATGTGACTGTATCATTGATGCGAACTAAAAATAATACATAATTATTTTGATATCAAATATATTTTTGATTAAATTAATGAAATAATTTTTACCTGTTTCTGGAAATTCTCCATATGTTTTTAAATTACGAGCTTCATCAGGCGTATACTTCAAAATGACATCAGCTTTTGTATCTTGATATTCACGTAAGCCTATTAATACTATATCAGCTTGGTTGATCCATACCTAAAATAAAAAATATATTGTATAAAATAATAAAAATAATTAAAACAATAAAATAATGCAAATTAAATTAATCTTACCTATATACATTTAAAGTATACATTTTTTATTAAATACACATAGTAGTTAATAAAATTATATATTTTATAGCGCTTAGCCTAACTGTCCTAATTTCTCTGATTGAAACTATATTAAAAAAGAACGTCAGAAAGGCAAGATAGTAGTTTTAAAATAAACAAGTGATATAAGTTAATAACATTTATTAGAATATTAAAAAAATTATAATATATAATTATTCAGGATCTTTTAATCTTTTTAAACATTTTTTTATGCAGAATAACAATATTATTAAGCACGTAAAAAAATGTATTAAAAAAACTATTTAGTATTCAATTGAAATGGAAATTTAATTTAACTTTATTTATACTATTTAAATAGATAGTAGATATTAAAAATATTATTAAACATTTCATTTAGGTTCTATTTATCAACATTTCAACTAAACCTAACAGAATAATGGTATTATTTTTCATTAACACATACGATGCCGACATCGATTCAGCAAGCGGACACCTGTCTTAAACTTTGTAAATTTGATATAATAGTTAATATAGTAATGAATGGCTAGTACAAATTTTTAAATGGGTACAGCTATAACCACCTAACAAAGACATAACATAAAATGGGTTAGTGCATATCAACGTGTTGACACAAGCCATTGGCACCTGGTTACTTGTTTCAACTACGTATTAACATCGGCCATAAGGTACCCATTAATTGATGTAAACTATGAGTTGATATCAGCATTAAACTTGTTAAGAGAACACCTACTGTATTGTCTATGTCTAACAAATGTAAAACATATCAAATTTGAGTTTAGCAGAACCAATTTTATGTTGCTAACTAAAATATTAGAGTGAATTAACCTATTATTATTAAACTTAAAAGTAAAAATATTATCTATATTTTCTTATTGGTTTTATTACAATATTTTAATTTATTATCATATTATGAGTATGTAAAATATTAAAATATAAATTGCAAATATATAAAATTTTTCTTACCTCATAGATCAATTGTCTACTAATAACATATATTTAATTTTAGGGCTTGCATTTGAAATTAAAATTTTGTTTTACATTATTTACAATCTAGACGTTACTCAAATTTTGGGTTTATCATTATTCAGAATTTAAACGTTATAAAATTTTTGCGTTTATCGTTAATCAAACACAGGAAATAGCTCAGATACAGAATATGATAAACTCTTAGATTGATTGCTAATTAATTACGTGGAGTAAATCTTTCTACGAGACCAATATTATAACTTTTAAATAATTTAGTTTTGTGTTATTTTTCGTTTGATGATATTTTATAAATTACATTTTGTGTTAGGTATGTTTTGTTTAATGATATATTATATTTTATTTTCGGTTTTAATTATATTTACAAATTGCAATCGTATTTTGTTATATGTAATGTTACTATAAAGTTTGCAAGTCCTGTATTAGTTTAACTGAATGCAAATTAGCTATGTTGTACATTTGTAAGACAATACACGCGGGTATAGTGTCCTTTTAAGTATAGTTTCTTAGCATAACTTTTAATTTTAAACATTAAGTTCAAAATTAATTAAGGACGTGAATACTACTAGAAGATTAAATTAATACGCTGACTGCATGAGTCTTTTAAAGTTCTCGCTCCATGTAATAACAACTTCCAATATGTAGAAACTGCTTGAAACTGCTATGAATACATATTTATAATATTTATTTAACCAATATAGTATTCAATGATTAAATAACTTCTGACTACATATACAAAATAATAACAATTTACTTCAGTGTATACATAATGCATCGCTAAACTACCCTAAAAACGCCAAATGGTGTTGGAATGCAGTCAACGTGTTAAAAGGGCCCTTGGCGCTTGCGAAGGTCTTATATTTGATATATATTTACCATATTTATTAAAATTGAGCACCTTTTTCCTAAGTTTTCCTCGAATGTGGCAAAGCCGTTTAACACCATCAAAACACATTGCTTCTAGACGTCCATTTCCCAACATTTTAGTAACTTGAGCATATTCTAAATATAAAAAAAAAAATTAAGGTACTATATATATCATGAACAAAAAATAATAATTGAGAACTAAATTAATTCAAAATAATATATGTAATTTATTTTACTTTAGTTTTCGTTTAATAACAAACCGGGGGCAAATATTATACTTTAACTGCCAACTGTATTGAGAATAAATCAAATTAATTAAATAAGTTGTATATATAAACTTCATTGGTTGAACACTTAGTTTAAAATTGAACATTTGTAATAACTATAGGCGTGCGCAGTCAGGTGCTGTGAATATTTTTACCATATTTATTATAGGTGGGTATTATAATATTTTTATACATAGCATATTTTAAAAGTTATTGTCAATTTAATTTGTAGATTATGGAATGTTGAATAATAAAATAAAATATTTTTTCTTCACTTATAATTTAATTGTTAAAATGTTATGTAGTTACACATTTCTAATAACAATTGTTAGCTTCACAATCTATAAGGCAGACAGCACTTATCTGTCTTTAAGTGCTCCAAAAAAACAGTACCTGCTGAATATATTATATTTAATAAATTTGATCATCCATTTTTTTATTATTAGTTTTCAGTTAAAACTATAGTAGCACAAATCTGATTGTCTTATTGTTCAATCATTTTTAAAATGATAGTTCAAGGTATTCATAAATTTTAATTCATTAGTTATTTGTTTTTATACTTTTATATTTATAGAAACAATGTTTTGTTGAATAGAACATGCTTATTAGTGCATGTTTCATAGATAAAACTATGGTATTAACGCACATTTGCCTTTTTGCCCCTACATTGCAATAATATACCTACATATTACATTATTATTAACATTTAATACTATTTGTTATCTCCATTTTTCATAAATCATTTAACAAATAATCCATATAATAAAAACAGTACCTATGTACTGAATATTTATTAACTAAATTATTACCTTGTCCGTCTTCTTTGAATACCAATTCACGCTTTTCCGTTTCATTCTCATTCTTACCACGCCTACGATTTTTACCTCCTTTTCCTAAGGTTTCAAACAAAGGCAATACATAAATAAAATATAGGTAAACACTTATATTTATTATATATCATATCTGTGGACTGTTGATGAAACAAAGCAATTAATGATTGTTGCTAAACAACATTAGTTTTCGGAACAATTTACTTACCTTTATTTTTTGGCATCTTGTATTGATTTGAAGACTTGTGGTTACTTACACACTAGTTCAGGGTCTTAGAGTTAATAATGAATTATTTTGTGTAATTAATAATAATTAACTAAGCGTTTCTAAAATAATAGAAAACGTCCAAAGACTGTAAAGTGAAAAGAACGCGTTATCAAAATCATTGGTCCATACGTCCAGTGTCCGTTTCTGTTTGGTTATTCCGGCGTGGTTAGACAAAATTTCTATCGGTTGAACCACGAGAATGATAAGGAGACCAAAGAGTATAGAAACCGTAAAGTGTTTAAATTTTTCACCGCCAAACTTGTTTTTGAGCTGTTTATCAACTTTTCTATTCATGAACTAGTAACTCTTACAATTCTGAATTTCGGATGTGATCAATTATTAAGTATGTGGCCACTCAACTTTGGAAAAAAGTTTGATAAAATTCTCAGAGTTTAAAACTTGTATATTCGTATCACAGAATTACTTTGAACTACAGAATAATCTGTGGGTTGACTGTCGTGTTTTCGTTGATTGGGGCGGTAACAACGATAACGTCTTGCGTTTTGCAGGAAAAAAATTAAAACGTAATATACGATCAATAAGCATATGTGCACCTAGAGCCAATTTTTTTGGGGGGAAGGGGAGGGCTGTAACACTCATATTTTCTCCTTATAAATCTGTGTGATTCCCCTACACTTCTCTATTTAGTTGGTATAAATGCAAATAGCTTGTAATAAATATAAATTTACATTCATAATTGTGTATCTATAATCTTAATCCAGTATGATCCACCAAGTATGTTGATGCACACTCCCAAGTTTTCCTTTAATAATGCATTTATTCAAATTCTGATTGTTGAAATTTTTGATTATATTTAAGAACCAAATTTTCAACTGTTATTTAGCTTTCTAAGCAAAAAATCAGCTTAATAATTTGCAGTAAAAAAAGGTTAGTTCACTTTGAAAAAAAAAAGTTTGTATCGCCACAGAACACTTCTTAAATGGTGTAATAAATCTAAGCATTTGCCAAATTTTAGTAACAGTCTTGCAGCATACTATATACTATACCAACTCTCTCTTATCGCAAAATAATGTTATACCTCACTGAGAAAAACATTTTCCGTAACTCATTATCCAATATATATTTGGTGGACTAAGTTTCCACTAGCACCCCTCCTGAGAACCACTGAATTGTGACCTTGTCAATAAGTGTTACTTAAACATTTGGTGTAGCCGTAACACACCTAAAACCCCTTTAAAAACCAAACGCCCTAATGATTTTTTAGTAAGGGACAAGGTATCTAAGTTGTGAGTATGATGTAAATATTTGTTTTTATTTTTTATATTTAAAAGTAACGATTGGTGAATATCGGTAGGTAGTAGCAATTAGCGGTACTCAAAAGACATTTTACAAATAACTAATAACTATAATAAGTAAAAATTTAAAAAGGTAAAATTAATTTAGAACATTTCGGTAAGTATTAATAAATGTTCTTTCGAATTTTATAACTCACATGTGATGTAATAATATATATATTCAATATTGATAGTACCTACCTCCCACCCAGTGGAAGATTTAGGGAGAAGTAGAGGATCTTACCCCCTACGAGGTAAAAAAAATGTATTTTATGAATAATTTAAAATATTAATAAAATAAAGTGTATTAAAATATTACACATATATATGAGTACATACATATTTTTGTATTTCCCCTTATCCATGAGAAAATTCTAGATCTGCCACTGCTGTCTCACTTAAGACAATACGATATAATACCCAATATAAACTATAATAATATTTTGGTACATAAGTATCTGCAATAAAAATTAATTCGCACAATATTGTATCAACACGTCGTGGTAAATCATGAAATGTATGTGGATGAAATTTGAACTCTATGAATTAAACAAACAAACAATTAATGATTTTCTTTTCTAAAATATCTAATTAGGATGACAGGATACCAACAAGACTCGAGTGTAACTGTGTACCTTATATCTATACACTAAAGTGTATATTATTAGTGAATTACCATACTTTGTATGTGTCTGTGTAGTCGTACTTCGCGATAATAACTAATATGACGTACTATAAAACTAGGTCATAATGCACGATAATGTTCAATACATTATTCATCAATATTGAATGTTATTGCGTTCCGTACCTGTGTAGTATTTTACAACCACGGCTTAGAGTACTTTAAAGTAGTAACTAATAATAAACTATAAAATATTATAATATCAATATTTATTCCACATTTTAATATTTTATAGATTGTGTGTTTGTGCGCTATTTAATCACGATCACCATTCGCAGCATCGCGTACTTAAACTATATTTTAAATTTGAAAAAAAAAATGTTTAATAAATAATAATATTCTATATTTTACTATAATATTCCGTGATAATAATCAGTACAACCTTTGTCAACACTCAACTACACTATATAGCTGTTGCCTATTTATTAATTGTTTTATGATTGTTTATTGCCTATACTCGGAAACTATGTATATTATAACATTAAGATTAAAGTCCGTGTTCTCTTTATTCTAAACTTCAATGAACGTATACAGAGTGAATCACAGAGTATGCTTACAGTAAGCTCACTTAGCCCTTTTATCTTTAATAACGCGTTTATCTAAATTCTGATTTTTAGAATTGTTGAAGTAGTTGCCCATAAATACCATATACGATATATCATATTATATATAGATTTTCAAATAATTAGATTTTTTTTTTTGTATAATTTCAGGAGTATTCTTCGGTGATACAAACTTTTTTTTTTAAATAAGAATAGCCCCTTTTTTTGTACATTGTTAGGTGGATGAATTTTTTAAATAGTGATGCATTTAAATCGAAATTTAAACCTAATAAAGTTGAACTCATCTACCAAAATTCTGTTGATAATAGTCCTTAATAATGGTTTTACCTATAATTTATAATATAATGTATAATATTTAGTCTAGTAGGTACTTATACTGGTTACTTGTACTATAGGGTTACCATAATGTTTTTAGACTAAATCCAGACATCAGTTTTGTTTCACGAGGAGAGGGGGGGATAAAATTGAAAATAAATAATATTGTTATTTCATTATACAATTTTACTTAGATCTATGAATAAAATGTCTGCATAAGAGTTATTAGGTTAAATATGCTATAAAATGTGTTACATAATTTTTATCGGTTCATTATTCAGTTCGTGCTGGGCCCTGGTTCGCCACATTTTTCATTGTCTTTTTTCTTTTCATATTTTTCAGATGCGGCAGTTTTCCTCAGAAAACATTTGTCAATTTTAATTTTGTCGTGAAATTGTGAACATGGCAAATCAGAATTTGATTTAATATTAAGCAGCTCTTTTATTATAACTGGCAATGATAATCTTCATCTTTCAGCACTCCAAATAGACCCCAACATTAAAAAAAATACGTTCGACGGGAGAAGAAGTACTAGACCGACACATGGCAAATTCTATTATTTTAAAAATATTCAAAAAGAAAACGTTGCTTCTCAAAAATGCATCAAATATTTCCTTTCATTTTTCATGAGTTTTTGGTGTTTCTTCTTTTGGTGGTGAAGCCAATTTAGGTTTCAGATGTCTTAGTACTTGGACTAAAGACGAGCATTCATCAAATAATTGATCCACATTGATAGAATTCGGTACAATACTGACAATTATTGCACTAGCCTCCATCACTTCCCAAGTAGGATCGTTTTGTAGCGTTAACCAGTTGAATTTGTTAGCTTTGTCAAAGCTATTTTCCCAAAGTTCCAAATAATTTATTTCTGCTTGATAAAAACCTTTTATATTTTTATGAAAATGCTTTTCCGTATTATCATACTACATTTAACAATACTTTAATATTTTATTTCACGGCAACGACGATAGTAACGAGTGATTCGCTTATCGTGAAGTTCCGGGAAAAAATATGAACAAAAATAAAAATTACATATTATATATTTATACAGAGTGAACACGAAAATCTGTCACCTGACATAAGTTCTTGTACCGATATAACCAAGGTAAACGGTTACCTTTGTAAAATCTGGACATTTCTTAAATCCGGACTGTTCAGACGAAATCCGGACGTATGGTAACCCTATCTATAGGTATTTAAGATAAGTTTTACAAATTAAAATATTTTAATAAATTAGGTAATATTAATTATCTATTCATTACAGAACAAAAAATCCAAGTTTGTAAAAACATAGTCCTTTAGAGTATATTTAAAAATGTCAAAATCATAATTTATATAAACTCAATATTCATTATTATAGGAAAAAATGAGGGTGTACTGCCGAGTGAATGCTTGGTGTATCACTCCATATATTATGTTTTAATATGAAGTGAATGGCAATATTGCGAATTTGTGATAATCGCCCACCGACCGACGTTTTACCATTATGACGTTATCAATGTTCGACAAACTGAAATCCGGAGTAACCACCGCTGTTAAAGAATTGTTTATTATCTATGGCAACCAGAACTATAATTATAATAATAGGAGTATCTCATAACTCATAATTATATTTATAAAATACTTTTTCAAATAATGATAATTTACCTCCAGACTTCAGTCTCAACCATCAGTTCTAACCGTTTGGACGTCGGTCGACGTTCGATTCGTTCGACGCTCGTCAGTCACTCTGCGTTTAACACTAGTGAAGTACCTTCTAATTTTGTGCATTAAGAGTTTACGTTATCTTCCGATAGACGATGAAAACATTTGTTTAAAGTTTTGGTTATTAATTTTTTTTATCGATTGTTCTTGACATCATGTTTTATTGATGTATTGTTAATGTTCCGAAAAAAAATCCATGTAGTCCCGTAATTCAGCTAGGAACTAGTTGCATATTGTTTGAAGGTCTAACAATCGCCATTCAAAATGAAGTCTTCTCAGAGTATTTTATTCGGTATACTTCTCATATTTGTCTACTGCCGAGGTCATTATGCAAATGTGCGTGATCGCAAGGATTTGTGCCCGAAAATTAATCCTTGGGTGTTCCTTGGCTACAGGCCGATGGGTAGATATGATTTTATTGAATGTCCGACAAGGCAGTTTAGTGTAAAAGCCCTAACTGATGAATGTTTCAGGTAAAGAAGAAGCTGGTCGCTATGAAAAAATTGTTAACGTCACATTAAATGGCTGTATCATGAAATGCTGTGAATCTGATAGTTGTAATGTGGTTTTCATTAACAAGAATGATTGTTATACGGTACCTACTACATTTACTTATGACTTTATTCACTGGTGAATAAACCAGTTCACAATTAAAAATTATGTTTAAATATATTGTTTTTTAATTTTGTCTTGATAATAATATGTAATTTAGTTAAATTTTAATATATATAAAACTAAACAAAAAGATTATAATTAGTGCATAAACATTTATATAAAAAAAAAAAAAACAATAATATTTTTTGATAGTATTTTACATTGGTACACTATTCTTTTAATAATTATTAATAAGTTTATATGATTGCGTTAAAATAGTTTTAGATCCACAGATGCATGTTTTTTTACTGGTAAATAAAATAACTTATATTATCATTAAGAAAGTATGTATCCATAGAAACTGTTTTTACATTATCATCTAAATGTCGAAAGTATTTTTTTCCATTTCCATCAGTGCCAGTTAAACCAATTATATAAACACCTTTAGTTAACTCAGTGACATTGGTTCTAAACATATTGGCTATATTGAAATTTACACTCAACAGACTATTGTAATGATAAGTTTAAATTAATGGTATGAATTGAATACATTTAAAAAGTATGTAAAAATTAATCACATATTTTATACCTACGACCATTTAAAGGGGGGGGGGAGAATAGAACCATTTTGCCCCAGGGCCCAATTAAGGATAATTACAAGAGGCCCCTAAAAAATTCCAGATAAACTTTTGTGTTAGTCAGATAATATTACTATGATTATTCGACGTTACCCATTAAAACCCATCAGTGCTAAAATCTTCTTTTATGAAATTTCAATAAAACAATTTTATTTTGTTTCTGTAATTTGTATTAATATTACATGAATGGGCTATGTTTACAGTAATTGGCTATTGTCATTTATTATTGTCATGGCACAAGAATGCAAAGAATAATGATAAAAATATCTAAAATTCTTTGTAGAAATTTGTTAGTTAGTCCAAATAATGACATAACATAACAGAGTCGGTGGTGACTATAGTTATTATTAATTTTATTTGTGTTATTATTTTAATACTGTAGATTATAGGATACATCAACATCGATATCATGAGTTTCAATGATCTTGGTCGGTAAATTTTGCCAACATTTTGCAAATCTCAGTCACTATTTTTTTATAAAAAAACAGCCCTGGTCTTGAAAAACTTTAGGATAGCCTATCTATACTACTTTCACTATTCAATATTACTGATTATTGTTATTTTATAAATTTTACTTGATACCTGTATAATTTTATTTTTGTAAATGTTTAAGTATATAGGTATTTGTGTTAACATTTATTTTATTTTTTTATTAGCTGTCATGTAAAACAAATGATGACTGTGTGCCAGTTTATGCTAAAGAAAATGTATTGAATTTCAAAATGATTTTGGTAGCTCCAATTTTACCTGTTAAGTATTGGACTGACATATTGGAAGGAAACAGTTTTTCAGAGCCTGAGTAAATATAAATCTAACTTTTTATAAGGTGATTCTTTTCTCAAAAAACACTTAGTATATTTAAAAATATTAAGTTGTCAACCAACATTTTGTGGGGTACTCCTGTATCATACCACTGTACAACTAAACTTTAAATAGCA
The DNA here is from genome assembly GCA_014851325.1 of Pentalonia nigronervosa. Taxonomy (NCBI): domain Eukaryota; kingdom Metazoa; phylum Arthropoda; class Insecta; order Hemiptera; family Aphididae; genus Pentalonia; species Pentalonia nigronervosa. The sequence continues at coordinate 80,194 of JACXSJ010001393.1, forward strand.
ACTTATAACTTAATTTTAAAACAGCCAAAATATGATGCTTATATTCTCTTATATATACAAAAATATGTAATATCGAATTTTTATAACTGTATATTTCTTTTATGCAATCAGAATTATGCCCGAGTATGATATAAATTCGATTTATAAAGTTTAAATTAAAAATGTGCAAACTTATTTTACATATTTTTGCATATTTGACATTTTTGAGTATTTAAATGCATATATTGATTATTCATAGATTAAATATCATATATTTTATTAATTATAAGTATAATATTAAAATTATCCATATTATCATCAATTATAATAGTTAATTTTTTTGATTACTCTTCCCTGATGCTATAGAAACTAACGGCATTGTTAACTTTAAGTATGCACTGGTCAATTCTGTAGACATGAAGTGATCGATTTCAATTTATAAAAACATATTGTCAGATAGATGAAGATCTTTTAAATTTGAAAATATTAGCAAAATAATTGTTATACAGTGTAATATTTATACTTAAAATGTTTAATTTTATGTACAATTAAACTAATAGATCGGAAGCTAATTAATAATTTTCTCATATTAAATAGCTGTGTGTTTTGTAATAAAGTAATTTTAATACACATTCAAAATAGTATATAATTTTTTTTTGAATTTTATTAATAACACTTTTTTGAAAAAATAGGTACATTTAATATATTTTATACTATAAAATTGTATATTTTGACATTTTCAAATGCATATTTTAATGAAATTTTGGTGATTAACATTTAAGTTATAACATTATATTTTATTGTTGCTAACTTATAAGTCAATACTTACCAACAAACTAGAATGGTGTAGATAGGTTCATGTCTGCAGATTTGTAGAATAAATAATTTAAAATTAGTCTAAATATTTTAAAAATTACTTTGCATTGAGAAAATAAATAATTATAAATTTAAAGTCAAAAATATTTTAATTTACAACAAAATAACTTAAAATTTTGGAGGAAAGGTACTTTTTGTTTAATTAATCAGTTTCAACAAAATTTAAATTTTGAATTTTCGTTATTAAATTTTTTAATTACTTTTAGAACAACTTTTGTGGAACCTTACAGTGTCTATGTGTTAAATTAAATTTTTGAGCTTTTTTAACCAAACATTACAATTTTTATCAACATTTATATATAAAAAAAAAATAAACGAGGAAGTTGCTTTGTATTTATATAAGTATATTCTGTCAATATAAAAGTATGTCACTTATATGTAAAAAAAAATTGTTTAGATTCTTTGTACTATAGATTGTAGATATATTTTATTCTTATAGTTGTGTATACATTTAATAAAAACACATCTTCACTTACAAATTCGCTTTCTACTTATAACTTATTAACCAAACATTAAAAATTAAATAATATACTTTTTATGATTATTATAGTGTTAAATGTTAAAAGAATCGCCCATTGTATTCATACGAATTCTATATGTCTAATAATATATGTATATTTAATTAAAATATTAGAGATGCCAAAGTGGTATATTCCTTAGATAAAATATGCGAAGTGAACAGTGATTGTACAGATAATGAACTATGTGATCCACAAATTGGTATTTGTGTTTGTTCTGAGGGTTACCAATTAGATGATACTAAGAAATTCTGCTATTCAAATAGTGGAAATTTGGGATTAGGATCAAACATATCTGGTTACGATGTAGATGATGTCAACAATGTTATACCAGAACAACAACAATTTGACAGTTTAAAAAAAGTAATTAGAAATAATTATTTAATTTTTATTGCTGTATTTATTATGAAAACATAAAACATTTTCAGGTATCAATTGAAAGTGAATTCCAAAAACCACCAGAAATCAAACATTTAGTTGTTTCAGTTTTATCTAAAACTGTAAGATTGCCGGAAAACGAAGTTACACTTTCTGCTTATACAGTACCAGCAGATGACACAGGTATAATAATATACTATTTATTAACTATTTCTCAGTTAATTGTTTTGAAATTTTCATTACACTTCAATAATGATTTAGGTCATAGTTATCAATATGAATGGTCACTAATTTCAAAAACTCAGGGATCTGGACAAACTGTATCAATGAATGATCAGAATGGAAGCACATTGAAACTTTCTCATTTAGTTGAAGGTCTATATATGTTCAAGGTAACTGTTACTGGTACAGGTGCTTTTGGAGAAACACAAGCCAATGTCACAGTATTACTACGTAAGTATTAATTACAAATTTATTTCATTAACAATATGTATTAAAATTACATTTTTTAAAGCACAAAGAATTAATACACCACCAAAAGCTGTAATATTACCATCGTCCTTAGTAGTAAAGTTACCAAATACAGTAGCAGTGCTTGATGGTTCAAGTAGTCGTGATGATACTGGTATTGTACATTGGCGCTGGGAGTTACAGAAGGGTCAATTAGGATATAGACCTCATTTACCCCCTGATACTCCAACTTTACAGTTAAATGATCTACAAATTCCTGGAAACTACACATTCAAGTAAATAATTTTTTTCATTTATTTTAGATTCTAATCCAGGAATGAGTGTATTGGTTTTACAACTATATTTTTTTTCTATTGACATTAGTACTTGTAAAAACACTTTTAAATATTAAAGTCATACTTAGGTAATACTTACAAAAGATAATTTATTTTATTTTTTCAGTAATTTTCTTATGTGTAGAAAAAAACTACTGAAAGGTAACGTGTATAATGAGAACAAATCTCAGCAAATCTAATTTTAAATATGTTTTGCTCAAAGTCGATTTATTTTATCAATGCCTTCAAATTTACCTATAATGTTATAACCTGTTTCTATTTTTCTATTAATTAAGTCAAACGACTACTCTATACTTGGTTTCTTTACACATTTTTTTTTTATTGATTTAAATTTGTATCTAACCTAACTTATATTTTAGGGATGGGTCATTTATTGATGACATGAAACTTTAAAAATTAAGAAAACTAATTAAACTGTTTAAAATTCGATTTTAATTTTAATTGAAAATAATTATTTGTTTTATTTATATAACATTTTTAAGAATCTGAAAAAGTTTGAATAAGATTCAACATCATTGAAAAAAATTATGTTTTAGTTCACAAAAAATTAAACTTGATCCATCTGTAACAAATGTATTAGCTATTATTGTCTAATGACAATAACCTAAAACTTAATTAATAATACTAATAATTATATATTTTATCATATAACAGAGATAACAATAAAAATAAAAATTATATTTTACATAATATGATAAAAAATACTCAAATATTTTCAACTTAAAATTACCATTCCAATTTATTTGTCTGAAACATACATTGATTGATAGGTTAATTTAAATTTATTTTTATTAAATATTTGTCATAATTTTTATTTTATTGTTTTTCCATCTAGAAAAAATGTCGAGTTATTGTAATTTGTCTTATTGAATTTTATTGTTTGTTTTTTTTTAAATCAAGATTTGTATTTTTAAGATATTCTTATTTGAAATCAAGATTAGGGTATATTTTTGTTTTCATTTATTTACAATACAATTTTTTTTATCTAATTTTGAGAACCTTAGAGATATATTTTGAGTAAATTTTTAATTATTATGACTTATTGAATTTTGTTGTTTAATTTTACTTGAGATTCATATTAAATAAGTTAAGCTTAATTCTTTAATTAAGCTTTATTCTTCTGAATATTTTGAATGTAGTGAATACTGTTTTTAGTAATCTTAATAGCTAATATTGTTATTTATTAATAAATTAGATTTACCATTGCATCAAGCTATCTACAGTATTTTTATTTATAAAGAACTATTATAATAAATTAATATAAATATTTTATTTTTATTGAAGATTGACTGTTATGGATGCATGGAATGCCACCGACTCAACTACAGCTAATATTACTGTTATGCGAGTGCCAGACTATCCACCAGAGGCAAATGCTGGTCAAGATATGGTAGTTTATTTACCAGTAAAAAATGTGACATTAAATGGAAGTCTAAGCACAGACGATCATGGTATTGTTGCATGGGAATGGACAAAGAGTTCTTCGGATCAAAATAAAGCTGTTGATATTCAAGTGATTATATAAAAAAAAAAATAAATTAACATAGTCTAATTTAAATTTAAAAATTCTTTAGGATACACGTACACCATATCCTAGATTGTCTAATTTAGAAGAAGGTTTGTACACATTTGTATTAAGGGTGACTGATAATGCAAATCAAACATCTAGTCCATCTGAAGTGCATGTCTTTGTCAAACCACCAACCAATAAACCTCCAGTTGGTATGTTCATTCATATTTTTATAATATGTACAATTTTGAATTAACACAATAATTATTTATATAATTACATATTTTTATTAGCCATTGCTGGTAAAAATATAACATTATCACTACCTCAAACTTGGGCATTACTTGATGGTTCAAAAAGTAGTGATGATATTGGAATAGAAAAATGGAAGTGGTATCAAATTAGGTATCTACAAGAAAAATATTTTATATACATATTTTTTTTAAACGTATCATATCATATAATATTTAAACTTATTACAGTGGTCCATCAAATGTGCATTTCAATAAAGACAATGAGTCTAGAACAAATGTTACTGAGTTGACTAAAGGTATTTATGTAATTGGTTTAACTGTCACTGATGGAAATGGAAATAACGCTTCAAACATTGTTAAAATAACAGTGTACCAAAGTAAGATAATGTTAAATGCAAAATACTATTAATGAAAACATTGTTATTTCAATGTAAAGTGTAAAATAATTTTATTTTTTTCATTATTCTTCTACTAAAAATTAAATCTTCATATATTTTTGATCTATTAAATTTATTAAACAAAATTGTTTATTCATGTTACTCATTTTCACAATAGTCTCATATCAAAATATAAATTTTTTAGACAAAAATACCCCACCTAAAGCTAACGCTGGTGGAGATAAGACAATTGTGTTGCCAGTCAGTGCTATTGTTCTCAATGGCTCATTATCATGGGATGATTTAGCCATTGTAAAATGGGACTGGATTCGTGAACCAAATTCCTTAGCTGCTGGAAATATAATTTTAAATTCGGACCGTTCGTCTGTTTTAATTGTATGTATATTATGTATTTATTTTATATTCACTTGATTTTTTTAATTTAATTTTAACTTTTTCTTTTAACTAATTCTAAAATTTTTTTTGAACAGGTAACAAACATTGTAGAAGGAAGATACGTATTTCGTTTAAAAGTTACTGACGACCAAGGAGCTTCTAGTGAAGATATTGTTTCAGTTAATGTCAAGCCTGGTATAATAGATTATAAATCTTTCACTAGTCTCACATGTAATACCATATATATGATACTAGCTTGCATTCATTTTCAGATCCTATAGCAAAGTCAATTGTATGTTTAACACTTTATATTGAAGCAAGCCGTTTAACACAAAATCAAGCAGATGAGGTGAAATTAAAATTAGGAATGCTATTGCCAACTGGCAGTCAGTTAAAGGTTAGAAAATGGACAGAAGAACAAAATTCTAAAAGGGCCCAGTTGCATTTCTTTGTTGTTGACAATAAAAATAAAACACTCGCAGGACCTGATGTAGTTTCTATGTTAAAATCCAAATTTAAACAAGATTCTTCACTTCTACAACTGTCAGTCGACAATATTCAAACTACTGTTTGTCAAAATAATTGTTCAGGTTTGTGCATAAAATACTTAATTTTTTTTTCTTAACAATTAATTTTTAATACCTGTGACCAGGGGCGTCACTAGAGTTGACATTTTGGAGTAACAAAGAAAAATATTTACAAAAAAATGCCTTCTGTTTATTTGAAATAATTTTTAAAAAATATAATTAATACTCATACTATCACAGAATATATTATTTTGTACCTCTTCGATCTTTGAATATACTATACAATATGATTTATTAAGTATGCTCACCTCTATTATTCCTTTAATAATACATTTATTTAAATTCCTGATTTTTTCAGGAGTATTCTGTGATGATATAAACTTATATTTTTTAAATAAAAACCTCCATTTTTTACTGCAAACAATTTTGAAAATTTTGGTGTATTTAAAACAAAATTCTAATGAGTAATTTCTGAGTTATTAAAATGTTTATACTAAGGATAATAACCCTTAAAAATGGCTTTACAAAAATATAAACTATGTGTAATATTAGATGTAGTATTTATTATATTTGAACCATGTTTACAAATTATTCATATTAAAAGTTCAATAGTAATTACTAACATTTTAAAGTCATCTAAGTCCCATATCTACTTAACCTATACATAGACATAATATATTGTTCATAGTACACAAAATTTAATTTAAAATAAGTAAATTTAAAATTTACTCGTTCAAATTTTGATTTAGATATATTAAAATTCTCAAAAAAATAGCTGCTGAATAATTTTATGTGAGAAAAAGGGGTGTCTATTTGAAAAACTGAAGTTTGTATTGTTACAAGACCATCCTTAAGTGGTACAAAAAAATCTCTAAAATTTGATAATATAGTCTTTAAGTGTATTTAAAAATTCTAAAAATCAAAGTTTGAATAAATGCATGTTTTCAGCATAAAAATTTAGCGAGCATGTTTAAAAAATCATCTTATTTAGAATACATTTTAACAATCAAAAACTTGAATAATAAATATTGAAAATAATCTATTTTGTGATCATAAAACTATACTCTTGCTACCCCATACAATTTTTATGGTAGCAAAAGTACTCCTTGATACTTCTCAATGACAGCTATGCTTGTGGTATAGTTATAATTTTGATTAATTTGAATAAAAAAAAATGGGGATCTATCTCTGGATCCTCCATAACTATACCTCTGCTTAATATTAATGCAATGATCAAATTAGATCATGTTTATGTAACTATATTGCATACCCAGAAGAGGAAAAGACGACTATTTTGCCATATACACCTTGCACATAGCACAGACTTCTAGAATATTTCAAAGTATATTTTGAATTATTGTTTATTGATATTAATATTTTAAATAGGCCATGGAATCTGTGAGGAAGAAACACGTATATGTGTATGTGAAGCATTTTGGATGCACAATTTGTATAGAGCTTTATTTGGAGATGGCGAATCCAATTGTGGTAAATTTAAACATACAATTTTAATATTTATTTATTTATTTATCTTCTTTAAAATTCGTGTTTTCTTAAAGTATTTATTATTTATAACACTTAAACTAATTGAATAATTTTATATTAGAAATGGCTTAATAATTCTAAGCCTTATAAACCTAATTAATTTTTTTAATTTTAATATTTAGGTAATATTAAATTGTACACAAGTCAAACTTTAATGGTAAATTATAATATTAATTAGTTATCTCTTAAAATATATATACATACAATATACAAGGTGATTCCTTTTGATGTGGTATGGAATGGCATAGAGGTACCCTTCATAATTGTTGTTCACTTTTTTACTCATCTAAACTTTAAATATTTATAAGGCTATAATTCATAAGCTACTCGTCCAAAATTTTTTTTTTTTTATTTATCGAAGTTCTCCTAAAAATATTTATGTTTTTTTAGTGACTTAAAATTATATAAAAGAAATATTTTTAAAACCGTTAAACATTTTTGAAATTATGAGTATTTTTTGATAAAAAAAAAAAAAATTGCCTTGTATTAACATTCCATACTGCAATATTGTAATCGTTGAGACAAAATTATGTAATCTTCAAAGATTTTATGTTAAAAACAAATTTTAAATGTGCCGTATTTCTACAATATGCTTATTATAGTTTTACATTGTTGGCGATGCTACTATTTTATCATAAAATGTGTTTTTGCGAGAAAATATACTTCAGTGGGGTAGGGTCACAATATTTTGAATTTTTCAACTATACTTACATATTTAAACATTTTAAATTATCATTTGCATTATGATACTGATATTATGAACTTAAATTTCTACGTGCTTAATATATGCTATAGATGCAAAGTATTTTAAAAAATATAAAAAATAATAATAATTAAATATTAAATTAAAAAGGATTATATAAATAATAAAAGCATATTATTATTTTTAGGATATTTATTATGTGATAAATATATATTATTATATAAATTGTAAATGTATAATGTATTTATAATTATTTTTTTTTAATAGAATGGAGTATTGTTTATGTGGTCATCATATTAGTTGCTATGTTTGTAACTACAGTATTTTGTTTTTGGAGTATAGCTTGCTTCTGCAATCGCATCTGTAATACTAAGCAAAAAATAAAAAAATACAAACTAGTTGGAGTTGATGAAGATAATCACTCAATGAAAAGTTAGTCTTATGATTTGTTATTATTGTTATATACTTTAAAAAAAAATTTGGTTATATTTTTAGGTTCAATGTCACACTTGGAATTATCTGACACAGATTCGGATTCTGACGTATTATTAGATGTAAGAAAGGCCAAGTTGAACCAAAACAGTATGACAAACAAATTTTTAAATGCATCTCGATACAAAAAGAATAAGAGAGTTAATGCTTGAACTGCTGAAAATTGCAATTATTATTTTTACTATTTATAACAGAACTTCAGAACATCAATAGCTTTTCATTCACTATAATAAGAGCTTTATTCTAAGATAAAACTAAATACGAAATATTATTTTTTAAGTTTGTGGAAAAAAATTGTTTATTTGATGAACTGATAATATTTTACATATATTACTAAAAAAACTTTAAATTATTTCAATATTTTATTTTAAACAAAACCTCTATAGTGTATTGTGATGTATACCATTATTTTCTAGTCATGCTTGTTTTGTTGTATTGTAAACTTTATTGTTACAAAAAGTAAAACAATTTTCACAACTATTGAACATTGTGTTTTTAAATTTTATTATTGTTGGTAGCAGGGCTTGTAACCACTTTATGAAATTTATTAATATTATCTTTATAAACCAAAAAAAAAAAAAAAATTAAGGCTGACATATTACAACATTAGTTACAATTATTACTGTGTTATAAATAAAAAAACAATTTAATATTATTTTGTATTACTAAATTCCTAATTACAAACCTTGATAAATTGTGGTTATTTTATTATATGTATTAAAAAAAATTATAATAACATATATTATTACCAATTATCATTTGTAAGAAAAAGTTCTTTGAATATAATATAATAACAATCATTCATATTGGTATAGATACTATAATAAACACAGTTGTTTATTTTTATAATATTGAACAAATTCTTTAAAAAAAAATTATAATTTATAAGGAACATTGTATTAATTATAATGCTTTTTTAGAAACATTTATCAAAGAAAATGGTGAACTTACTCTGCTGTATTGTTTGTGTCAAGTACTCATGTGACAAAACAGTGTAACTTGTCATTGGGTAGGTCATTAATGGATGTATTAAATTTGAATTCAATGATAAATCATTGTTTAGATGAGAAATTGATTTTGACTAATTTTTATTTTAAACAAAATATTAATTTTATTAAATTATTTTAACTAGAGCTCGAATTTTTATAACTGCATATTTTTTTCATGCAATCAGAATTATGCCCGAGTATGATAAAAATTCAATTCATAAAGTCTAGATTAAAAATATGCAAACTGATTATTCATAGATTAAATATCATATATTTTATTAATTATAAATATATTAAAATTATCCATATTATCATCAATTATAATCGTTAATTTTTTCGATTACCCTTCCCTGATGCTATAGAAACTAACGACATTGTTAACTTTAAGTATGCACTTAAATTATACACTTTGTTATTAAATTTTTTAATTACTTTTAGAACATTTTTTGTGGAACCTCACAGTGTCTATGTGTAAAATTAAATTTTTGAGCTTTTTTAACCAAACTACATTTTTTATTAACATTTATATAAAAAATAATAAACGAGGACGTTTCTTTGCATTATTGTAGGGTTTGCTATTTATGTACACCTCCCTCGCATTGAAAAGTTTATTTTAATGGATGTGTTAAATTTAAATTCCTAACATTGCTACGAAAAACGATTTTGAGCGGAGACGTTCTGTCAGCCTCATATATCTAAGGAACATTGTAAATAAATTTATATTTAAGTTAGTAATATCTACAGGTTGAACTAACTTTTGCCAAAAGCATCGCATATAATATTATCTATGTGTTTTTAATTATTATAATACCCACTGGCTACTATATCATACACAATTATTGTCATTATAACTTATAAGACACTTTCGCTTACCGTAAAATGGCTTGTGAATAGATTCATGGTATAGATAGCCTAGTTCAATTGTGGTCTAATTATATTTTGTATATTTCGATTTCACTGTGTTACCTATTGAAAATAATAGAATATAAAATACCCACATACGTAATGTCAAAATGATTAAAATCGTTATATTTCATTAAAATACAGATAGGTATTATGGTCATGCATACATTTCTGTAATATACGTTTTACATTTTTAATCCAACTTGTGCCACTATTATCAACCATAGTCCAAGTTATATAATATAATTATCTAACAAAAATACTATTATTTTTTATTATTTAATGTTATTTACAAATTATAAGACTTATATAATAAACAAGAAGGTTACCTTTTATTTTTTATTTTATAAAGTTGAAAATTATAAGACTTGAACAAAAATGTTTTTTTTATACCTACTAGTTACAAAATATTTTTGTTAAACACAGAAAATTGTTTATTATTTTTAAAAAATTTAAAATAGTACCCCAAGTTAGTTTAAGTGAATGATAATATAGGTTTTTTATACCTAGTCAATATTCAGCATAACATGGAGCAAGTAGAAAAATAAAAAAAATAACTTAGAAGGAATAATAGTTCAAATAATATAGTTCAAATTCAAAAGAAATTAATAAACCAAAACTTAACTAAAAAAAATGTTACAGTGAAAATACATCTAGATTACAATATAATTTCAAAACTGCCCTAAGTTGGCCCGTTTGACGGTATCCAATTTCGTCAAAACTTGAAGTTCAATCGCTCATAAAAATGTAAGTGGCTTTACGCTTAGCATTTTTTGTTTAATTCCAATTGAAATAAAAACTTAACAAGAGGAATATTTTATACATTTCCGATGTGTTAAAATTGAAAATTGAATAATAATTTCTAACTATAAAATAATTTACATATTTTTGTGATTTTGACGACTTTGAGGGTTTTTGACCCGCTGTGTCTTCGTCCTCAAACGTTTAACATGGAAAATTTTACGTTCACAATAATCCATTTTACCCCGTGTTCCTGTTATTTTTCAAATTATAGTTAATTAAACTATTTTATGATTTAAAGTAAGTTTTAATATCTACACCAGGGAAACCGGAGGTTTTTATTGATATTTTAATTTTGTTATAAGTTATGATCACTTTTAAATTTACGAACAAATTAGGTACAGTTTTAAAATGCTCATAACTTGCTTCGTAACTAAAATTTTAATAAAAGCCTCCAAGATGCGCTAGAGCTTACATAATAATCCCACCTTTATATTTTATAATAGGTCAATTCACTCTAATTTTAATAATATGAGACTATAATGGATTATTCCGATCTTAAAATGTGTTGTGCTGTACGTTTGTTAGACGGGGGGGATAGCGTGTCTTTTAATTTCTATAAGAACGACTTATTACCCACGAGCAGGCAACTTGGTCGTACATAATGTTCAAGTTATTATTATACAAGTCGAAGAACAATCATATCATGACAATATCATCACTTATTATATTATCGTTACCTACACTCAAAAAGAGCCAAAATAATTTAAAAATCACGCGTCGGGAAAACGGTATCGCCCAAGACATTTGGCGATCGTCTCGGGCATCTGCGGTTATTCATTTACAAGCGCAAAGGAATAACAACATCGATTTCGCCAGAAACTCGTGTCGCGCGCGAATTCTCACGATTTCGTACATTTTAAGTCGCTCCTCCCCCCCCCACCCACCTTGCCCGCAATAATAATTGCAGCGTTTTGTGAGTTTAGCTTTACCGCAACACCCATTACGCGACAAATGTCTTTGGCAGAGTGTCGGGGGGGGGGGGTGGGCAAAGGTCGATTTGTACGAGTGGCGGCGTATTGAACAGTTACCGCAATTATAATAGCATTGCGGGGGTTCAAAAATTTTGGACAACGGGTCGACGGGCGGGTGGGCGAGCGTGTGTGCCGCGACGACAGACACGCGCGTCCACATACGCCGCCGCGCGGGTGCATGAGAGTTATGACATAACGACCGCCGACCTGCAGCCAACAACACCACAATACACAACAAGAGTACGAAGTCACGTTAACCGATGGTCGGGTGTTAAATCGGCCGGGGGAAAAAAAAAAGCGCTCGGCACGAGAACGTATGACGATTTGCGTTTTGCGCAATACGATGTGTATACCGCGCCGGGCGTTGGGGAAATTAATTTTAATTTTTCTGTAATCAAATTACATTACTAATTCCTTTTCGAAATCGTCAACAAATCATTCTTAAATTGAGAGTAGGGTTCTTTTTTATTCGGTCGAGTTGCATTACTTTTGAGTTCAAAACGTGACTCAATTACAATAGGAATACTTTTTTTTTTTTTTTTCCAAAAAATATTGCTAGAGCTCAATAACCATATTGTCAATATACGACAATACATTAATATTAAACAACGTCAATCAAAAATATGGAATAATTATTAACAGATACTCATCTTGCCACGCATTAATCTTTATTAAGTTACACTTGCAAGTAGATAACGAATTTCTGGGCAATAAGTAAATGCCTGATAAATAAATTAAAATATTTATTAGTGCCAACCGCTGCATACGCTACACACGTTATTAAGTTCTGAAAAAAAGTAACGAGTAATTCAGTAATTGAACTACAAAAAAGTAACTTGAATTACATATAAATCACTTAAAAAGTAATTTCGTTACAATAACTTGTAACTTAAGTTAAGTTACTCCCAGTGCTCGACTTGGCAAAATTAAAGTAAGGGGACTCTGTTAACTATAAAAAAAGAGCGTCCCCATCACTTATTAAACGTTACTAAGCCTTAAAAATAAAAGTAGGGGTACGCTAAAATTTCTGAAAAATTAACTAGGGGACTCCGTCCCCCTGCGTTCTCCCCCCCCCCCACAAGTCGAGCATCGGTTACTCCCTAAAACTGCTGTACACCTATATAATATTATACACCCGACGAGTCGGGCGCATAATGTAAAAACAATTAATATTAACAAAATATCAACAATTTATCATGTGTCTCAGCTGAGGAGTATTATGTTATTAAACGTTGATTAATATTGTGCCGGAATTAGCGATCGTTGTTGTCCGTTTTAATTTCATTTTTCTCCGTCACCATGATATATAATATGCACTATGCGTACCTACCTACAGAGTATATTATATATGTATTATTATTATCATCACGACATCATTATTATTATGTACTTACTGCAGTTGAGGAGATAATTGCCTGCCATCTATAACATAATAATGAAAACGATAAATCCTCGTCGTGTTTGTTATTATATTATCATATTGTTACGCATATACCTAGCAGGTGTACCGTAATGTTATAAAGGTACTTAAATATAATATATGTGTTTATATTTGATCACTTTACCGTAGTAAAATGAAAACAGACCCTGTCGATTATATAATTCCGCGGAAAGCGGCCTACAAATTACAATACACATTGACGTGCTGTGCTCTAACCTATCCGTTGAAGGTAGGTGCACGTAGGGTATAATAATAATAATTATAATATTTATCGTGCGAACGTGTTCATTATTATGGGGTTAGAGCCATAGAAAACGAAAGTTTAAAATAACAAGTGGAATGCAAAGCTCCCACCCTCTAGTGAGAGCCACTAGTGTTTAGAAAACACGCAAAGACTAGAGAGTCAAGTAAAGTAAAAATTGAAAATGTAAAAGCTGCCCTCCACTATCTCATCATTAAAAATAAAATGTTATATAATATAATAAGTTTAATATACATTTTATAACTGTATGTGTACAAGATACCTACGCCTGTGTTTAGATGCAATAATGTTTATTACCTATATCTTATTAGATAATTCTCTTTTTATATAATTATTTTATAGGCAGATTAGTTTTTTTTTTTTTTTTGTTATGCAATATGATTTGGATTTCAACAAGGAGAGGCTAAAAAAGTCTGTTGCGGGGGCTAAGTATCCCCCTCCCCCATAAGTCCTCCCTAGGTTAAGTATATATTTAAACACCCAATAAACATTATAATATTTTACGGGTTGACGGCGATTCATTTAATTTTATTCGTACCTAATGATGCGATTGTAGGTATCCTACATCCGTCACTGGATGTTGCTGCGGTTGTCAAACGTGAAACAAGCTATGCGATTTCGAAAGAATTACTATTCAGATGTCTTTTTCTCGTTTAGTCTACTACGAGATTATAGGCACCTAACTATGACTACTGTGTAACGTTGACATTTTAACAGTTTTATTTATCGTGCAGTGTGTACGTATCTTACTTTTTACTTAGTGCGTCCGCAACATTGCGTGTAAAGTAGTAGGTAGCGTACTATATACACGCAAGTACAATATCATCACCCTAAATAAAAATAGGCAGACTCCTTAAAAAAAAAAAAAAATGTCATCTTCGAATCATAGTTTACTTCACTGAAATAAATGTCGACGTTTATCACAGAGCATATTGTTGTTGGTACCTACTATTATTATAATCATATCGAATGTTGGACCAAAGCCCGTCGACGCGGTTATTTCTATTATTTTTTTATGTGCCTACCATCGTTTCAATAATGGTTTACCCTGTGAACCGGAGTAGATGTACTGTCATAATATATGATATATGTACATGCAGGTATCAATACCATC